>JAVLUZ010000154.1:29265791-29309293 GCA_036768485.1 Mermis nigrescens | reverse complement strand
ATCCCAATTTGGATAAACTGGTGTAATTCCATTTCCAAAATCAACAGAATATTACTGGCAATACTATTTTAGCTCAAATTGAGCAAATTTAGCAATCAAATCAAGAGGTAAAAATTGATACTGAGAATTTGACTATTAAGATTGTCACAGTAACGCCTCAAGCTGGTAGTGGAAATCATAAAAAGCGAATTTTACATGAACAATTTCTGAGTTGAACGCACCGCGGCTGCTTTGTATACATTCATAATAAACACGATTTCTGCTTGGCAAGAAGGGCCTCAGTAGTTGTACATGTCATTTTCACACAATTTGAGAATTTGAGTACATTTAAGAGTTTAACTTTTGATCCACTGGTATTTGTTATAAAAATAAATACAATAAATGATCACAATTTATTAAGCTTGCTGAAAAATTAGTCCATGTTTTATGTTATAACATGCCTACACTTTGACAGTCGGTCAAAGCTGATGAAGCTGCTCACCATCAAATAACTCATTTCAGTGAAGTGAGGTTTTTTGAGATGAACTCAAGAACCACTGAACGGATTTTCATGAAATAAAGTGTTTTAGAAAGACAATTTTAAAATAAAACTATTCTGCCAAAAAAAGTATTGCTAGCTTATGTCTACAGTATGCTAGGCTCGAAAAGGTGCTCAAACTTTGCTTGGTCACTACAGCATATACGTCAAGTTTCATATTTTGGAAAATAGCAAAATAGTTAGATATTTTTGTGCTCTAAATTTCACCCCTTTTTGTTTTTCGTGTTTCTGAATAGTTTGTCCTGCAATTTCAATTCAATTTTTGTCCAATATGGCTGCCCCCATAAGGTATGCACTCTACTCTCGCTATTTTTCATATTTTCAAAAGTTTAAGCACATTTTAGAATGCTTAAAAAAAGCTCGTTCGAATGATATCTTATTAGTCTGATTTACTTGAGAATTCTAGTTTTTCAATATGGCTGCCAGAAAGGCTGTCATCTGTAGCTTTTGATGTTTTCAGCTATTATTCTGTGAGCTTCTGACATATTTCAAAATTTTTTTCAGTAAATAGCTAGAAAACTTAATGTTCTTTCTAATGAGCGTCTCATGTTCTGAATCTTCCTAGTTTATTCAAGGAAGTTCAAAAACTTCAGGATTATTCATTGTATAGTGAAAATGACCTGTGTAAGGGCTTATTTGCACAGAGACAGATTGGCATAACATTGGGAATTGATTAAACAACGCTGTTCAATACAAAAGAGTGAGGCGTCAAAATAAATGAATTTGGATTGTTCAAAGGGTATAGACTATAGAGGACTTTGCAGAAATGTGAAGTTTATCAAACTACAGTACGCTATACAGAGGTACCAGATCAAAATGTCTGGAAAGGGCTTTTCAAACACTTTGCTCTTCAAGGCTAAGTTGCCTACTGAAATTTTCATTTAATTAAGATTTTTTATGTATTGTAATTTAGGGCCAACAAAAAGCGATAAAATTCTGCATTTGTACCTGCAAGATGGTCAATTGATTAAATTAAAAGTTTTTTCTCAAGGAGTGATTTATGCAAACATTGTAAAATACTGTTTAATAACATGGAAGACCATTGTTGCAAATAGAAATGCTCTTCTTGTTATCATTCTCTGCCCTGCTTAAAATGCGAAATTTTGAAAGCACAGATGCGAATATTTACAAGAAAGAAGTCCTTTTAAAAGGTATTCAATTTTCAACTTTAAAAGTAATTATGTTTTCCTTTTATTTTGTTTCTTTAAGATCATTTATGCTACATGCAAAAATTATCTGATGAGGACAATGAGGAAAGCAAAGATGAGAATGAGGAGAGACTGAGTAAAGGTGAAAAGGATGAATTTGTTGCTCGTTTCATCTTTTCTTTGATTTGGAGACTATGCAGATACATGTATTCAAAGATGCGGTTTACGGACTAGAGTTGGAGCACGTCCCAAAGTTATGTGTAGCTCACATTGTGTGCAACAATTGTAGTCACAGCAAATTATCTATGTGCTATTGTTGCGGCAAAAAGAGACCCGGCCAAGTATTTCGCCCACGTTTTTAACCCATCATGACAACAATGTGTAAATAACAAATCATTGTGCTGTTTTGTTTACGCGTTCTTAAAAGAAAATTGTGAAAGGAAACAAAATAACATTTAATTGTATTCATCATATAAATGAAAGTCACAAAATTGTTTTGAAAATTACCACGAAGGAATTTAGAATAGTATATGACAAGCATATTATAAAAAGAATTTTTGTATCATACCGTATGGGTGGTATTCACATTTAGCTCAAAAAACTTTGAACTTTTTAACTTTGAGGCATATGTACCCTGGTTGCTAATTTTTTATGATGCAATTCAAATTGGTAAAAAGAATCTTAGTATATGGCGTTGGTAATTGTTGTCATTTTTAAACCTATTAGTACTTATTGGATAATAGACCTGCATAGGAAGTGGTAACCATATGTGGGCAGCAAGAAAATTCTGGGGGGTCCAAGATTTTTTGAAGGTCAAAAAATGGCCTTAAAAATGGTGATATGGCGATAAAAACACCATTTTTCGACGTTTCTCATCAAGCGCTATCCATTGGCATCGAAAAATTGCGAAAAAAACGAAAAAAATTTTCAAAAATTAATTTCTGGGGGGTTTTTTGATTTCTGGGGGAGGTCTTTTGGTTTCTGGGGGGTCCAGACCCTCCCCCCACGCCCATGTGTGGTGGTAACCCATTTCTGAGGGTACTGGATAAATAGAAAATTGTTTAGCAAAAATAATTTTGGGCCAAAAATTAATAAAAATTAAGAATTTTATCTAAAATAAATTAAACACACAAATCAATGAAGTTTTTATGCCATTAGTACTTGAACTCTTTGAAACAGACAGCTTAATTACCATTGATGAATGGTGAGCGTTTGATGATGAGCAGATTGGGGGAGACTTTGCAGCGGAGCATTTCAAGAAATTGAGCAATCCTGTTATGCAGTGTGTAGAGCGCTACAATATGGAAGGCGCAGAATACCAAATTCGTTGTATACATTTGGATAAATAGGAAAATATCAACAAACATGTACTGGCTATTTTCAATCACGCCATTGAGACTATATTATCTAGAATGAATCCAATGACGTTGTGGGTTTAGATTTAATTTAGCTCAATCCAACTTGGATAAACCAGTGTTATTCCATTTCCAGAATTAACATAATATTACCAGCAAATTTATTTTAGCTCAAATTGGGCAAATTTTGCAATTGAATCACGAGGTAAAAATTGATACCAAGAAGTTGACTAGTAAGATTGTCACAGTAATGCCTCCAGCCAGTAGTGGAAATTATAAAAAGCGAATTTTACACAATTTTTGAGTCAAGCGCACAGTGGCTGCTTTGTCCAAATTCATAATAAACACAATTTCTGCTTTGCGAGGAGGGCCTTAGTAGTTGTAAGGGCTTATTTGCACAGAGACAGCCCGGCATACCATTAGGAATCAATTAGAGAAAGTTATATGATTCAAAAGAGCAAGGCGTCCAAATTGATGAATTTAGCTGGTTTAATTGCGGAATTTGTGAAGTTATCAAAGTGCAGGAGGCTATACAGAGGTACCAGATCAAAGTGTTTGGAAAGGACTGTTCAAACAATTTTCTCTTCAAGGCTGAGTTGCGTACTGAAATTTTCATCTTATTAAAATTTTTTATGTATTGTAGTTTAGGGCCGACAAAAAGCAATGAAATTCTGCATTATAGTTATTTCAAGTTTTCCCCCATGGAAATTTCGACCCGGGAAATTTTTTCCTCCTATGGGCCTGGACCCCCTGGCCCTGGGCTGAACGTGCCCCCATCCCCGGGCAGGTCCGGGCATGCCCAATTCTTGCGCCCTGAGAAAAGCCAGGGCGCAGATTTTAACGTCCTCACCTATGCTATAACACAGGCTATGTTATAGCGTTGCTCCCTGGCTTTACCTCAGGGCGCAAGCCACGCCCCCTCCGCCTATGCTATAACACAGGCTATGTTATAACGTTGCGATCTAGGGACCCACGCCTTACTACCACACATGGGCGTGGGGGATCTGGGGGGGTCTGGACCTCCCCCAGAAACCAAAAGACTCCCCCCCAGAAATCAAAAGACCCCCCCAGAAATCAATTTTTGAAAATTTTTTTCGTTTTTTTCGCAATTTTTTGATGCCAATGGATAGTGCTTGATGAGAAACGTCGAAAAATTGTGTTTTTATCGCCATATCACCATTTTTAAGGCAATTGTTTTACCTTCAAAAAATCTTGGACCCCCCCCCCAGAATTTTCTTGCTGCCCATGTATGCTTACTACTCACAGATGCAATTATTTTAAGTGTCAAACTTGCAAGAAAGAAGTCCTCTCAAAAGGTTTTCAATTTTCAACTTTAAAAATTAAGTATATTTTCTATTGTTTTGTTTCTTTAAGATCATTTATACTATATGCAAAAATTATCAAATGAGGACAACAAGGAAAGCAAAGATGAGAATGAGGAGAGACCGAGTAAAGGTGAAAAGGAGGAATTTATTGCTCATTTTGTTTTTTTCGATTTTGAGACTACACAGGAACGCATATTAAAAGCCTTGGTTTATGGACTCGAAATGGAGCATGTTGCAAACTTATGTTTAGCTCACATTGTTTGCCACAATTGTAGTCACAGGAAATTATCTATGTGCTATCAATGTGGCAAAAAGAGAACCAGCCAAGTATTTTGCCCATGTTTTTATGCCATCTTGACAACAATGTGTCACTACGCTATTTAGTTTATGCGTTTGTAAAAGATAATTGTGAAAAGAAATCATAATAACATTTAATCGTGTTCATTGCATAAATGAAATTTGCAAAATTGTTTCAAAACTTACCGTGAAGGAATTTAGAATAGTATTGGACAAGCATTTTATAAAAAAGAATTTTTGCATCGTACCAAATGGGTGGTATTCACATCTAACTCAAATTTTTTTTGAAATTCTTAACTTTGAAGCATATTTACCCAGGATGCAAATTTTTTATGATGCAATTAAATTTGGTAAAAAGAATCTTATTACATGGCTTTGGTAATTGTTGTCATGTTTAAACCTATTAGTACTTATTGCATAATAGATCTGCATAGGCCTAAACCCATTTCCGGGGATACTGGATAAAAAGAAAATTGTTTATGCTATTTTAGTACTTGATTCCTTTGAAAAGTGACAGTTTCATTACCGTCAATGAATGGTGAGCATCCAATGATGAGCAGAGTGGGGGAGACTTTGCAGTGGAGCGTTTCTACAAATTGAGTGGTCCTGTTATGCAGCGTGAAGAGCGCTGCAATATGGAAGGCACATAATACTAAATTCAATGTATACATTTGGACAAATTGGAAAATATCAACAAACACGTACTGACTATTTTCAATCACACCATTGAGACTATATTATCTAGAACGGATCTGATGACATTGGTTGGTTTACATTTAGCTCATCCTGATTTAGATTAACCGGTATTATTCCATTTCTGGAATCGACAGAATATTACTGGCAAAATTATTCTAGCTCAAATTGAGCGAATTTAGCAATCAAATCAAGAGGTAAAAATTGATACCAAGAATTCGACTATTAAGATTGTCACTGTAATGCCTCCAGCCAGTAGTTGAAATTATAAAAAGCGAAATTTACACAAACAATTTTTGAGTCAAGCGCACAGCAGCTGCTTTGTCCAAATTCATAATAAACACAATTTCTGCTTGGCGAGGAGGGCCTTAGTAGATGTGAGAGCTTATTTGCACAGAGAAGGCCGGCGTACCATTTGGGAATCAATTTAACAATGTTATATGATTCAAAAGAGCAAGGTATTAATATTATTGAATTTGGCTGGTTTAAAGGGTATAGAGCACACATGGGCGTGGGGGATCTTGGGGGGTCTGGACCCCCCCAGAAACCAAAAGACCCCCCCAGAAATCAAAAGACCCCCCCCAGAAATCAATTTTTGAAAATTTTTTTCGTTTTTTTCGCAATTTTTTGATGCCAATGGATAGTGCTTGATGAGAAACGTCGAAAAATGGTGTTTTTATCGCCATATCACCATTTTTAAGGCCATTTTTTGACCTTCAAAAAATCTTGGACCCCCCAGAATTTTCTTGCTGCCCACGTATGGTATAGAGACTTGACTTGACTTGAGCACCATAAGCTTCAATGACATTGGTAGGGCAACGACCGTTGAACTGTGGCGGCCAAGGGCAGTGTATCATGGATTACGGCATGCCATTGATTGCAGTTCATGGCTGATTGTTGGGCGTCAATGATTGAGAAGTGGAGAGGCTGGTCATCTTGCGCCATTTGTGTCAGCCACGTTTTTTTTGGGGCGTTCTTGAGTGATTTTCCACCCTGTGGGCCGTTTGGATTTAATTACCTGGTAGGGTAGTTGGGTGTTGCCAATGTGGCAGACACGTCCAAACCACCTGAACCGCTGTTGCTTTTAGCAGATTGATACTGGTTTGGTTTTTACATACCTGCAGCACAGTTTCATTCTCCCATTGGTCTCGTAGGTTTTTGTGCAAAATGCTGCAAAGGCATCAAAGTTGGAAACATTCTAATAGGTGCATATAACTTTTTAGCAGGGTCCACGACTCAGAGCCGTACATCAAAATTGTCCGGATGGAATCATAAAAATTCTAATTTTTGTTGTTATGGTAATGTCTTTTTGGTTCCATAAAGACTTCTTTAGTGAAGTGAATCCTGACATGCACACCTGGGCGTGGGGGGATTTGGAGGGTATGCAACCCCCCAAACGAAAATACCCCCCCCCCAGAAATCAAAATAGCTCCCAGAATTCAATTTTTGATAATTTTTTGTTGTTTTTTTTCGCAATTTTTTGATGCCAATGGATAGTGCTTGATGAGAAACGTCGAAAAATGGTGTTTTTATTGCCATGCCATCATTTTTAAGGCCATTTCTTGACTTTCAAAAGATCTTGCACCCCTCAGAATTTTTTAATGTCCACATATGCTGACATGGCATTCCCAATGCGGCTTTTGATGTCGCTAGTCGCCACGCCACTATTTGTCTACTATCAATAACCAATCCCAAATATTTAAATGCATCCAGCCATTTGATTGGTTTGCCATCAAGTTGTAATATGGCCGGTTGTGTACCCATGAGAATGAATTCAGTTTTTTGCTGTTTATTGCCAGGCCGAGTTTGTTGGCATTCACTTGCAATGCATTTAAGGTATTTTGTGCGGCTTGAGCTGTTTCGGCAAAAAGACAATGTTGTTGGCGTATACTAAATTGGTGAGGGACAAATCAGCTCCGACTTGGCATGTTGTTGAAAGTTTTTCTGAGAATCCAGTCCATGGTCATGTTGAACAACATAGCTGAAATAATACATCCCTGTTTAACGCCAGTGGTAATTGAGAATGGTGAGGACACATTTCCCAAATATTTAGCCCTGCTCATTCCACATCATAGAAGGCCTTGAGAATACTGAGTGTGGTATGTGGGATTAATTCATTTTTGAGGGTGCCATGTAAGGACAAATAGTCTATGCTATTGAATGTGCGTGCAAAATACACAAATACCATGAATGTGTCCATTTTACAGTGTAGGCACGATACGGCCACATATGGGTGTGGGGGGGGTTTGGGGCGAGGGATGCACCCCCCAGAAACCAAAATACCCCATCCCCAGAATTCAATTTTTGAATTTTTTTTGTTTTTTTCGCAATTTTTTGATGCCAATGGATTTGACCTGCAGTTAGTTGATGAGAAACGTCAAAAAATGGTGTTTTTATTGCCATACCACCATTTTAAGGCCATTTTTTGACCTTCAAAAAATCTTGTACCCCCTAGAATTTTCTTGCTGCCCACATATGGATTTGACTAGTTGCCTAAGCGTGAATATTTGGTCTGTGCAACCTCTTCCAGGCCTGAAAGCAGCCTGCTCTTACCTGCAGTTAGTTTCTCCTACGCTGAGTAGTCTGGATTGGATTATAGAGGTGAAAAGTTTTCCAGATGTTGCTAATAGGCTTATTCCTTTATAGTTTTTGCAGGTTGCTGGGTATCCCTTTTTGTGAATTGGTATTATAATTGAGTCCTTAAAGTCTTGAGGCACTGTGCCTTTGTTCCAGATAGTCGAGTATACGCCTTTTAGTTGTTTGACTATTGCCTCTCCTCCAGCTTTTAAAGCTTCTGCAGGTATGTTGTCCACACATGGAGCCTTCCGGTTCTTAAGTCTTTTTATTGCTATTCTTATTTCCTCCTCAGTTGGAGGATGATCATTAATTGTGCTTGAAAATTGCAGACCCACGTTCTCCATCAGCCTTTGGTCTAGGCTCGTGAAGCGTGGGCAGTTCAGTAATTGGCTAAAATGTTCTTTCAATCTATCTACTTTACCTGTTAGTGATTTGATGGGGTTGCCATGGTGATCTATGAGGTTTGAACTCGTTGCTTTAAACTTTCCATTACAATTTTGCAGGATGTTGTAAAGTAAGTGCGAATAATGGTGCTTGCTGGCTATTTTAATTTCTAGGGCTTTCACATTCTACCAAGCATCCTTATCCGTCATAAGCTGCCGTTTAATTTGTCTATTGAGGAAAAGGTACAGCTTGCAATTGATATTCTTGATTTTTGTGTGTTCTTCAACTAGTTTTAGGGTATCATCTGAGATCCAAGGTTTTTTTTTGTCGTTTTTTGGGACAATTTCATTGAGTGAGTCAATAATGGCGTTTTTTGTTGAGTTCCAGTTTTCATCAACATTGTGGGCTAACAGTGGGAAGAATTTATTTTTTTAATAGAAGTTGAAATTTGGCCTGACTGTTGAGGTCGGATAAGTGTGAGTAATCAAGGGTAGCTGTGGGGCAAATATTGTTGTGTGCCTTCTGGTGCAATGGGAATTTGGCCCTGACCAAGTGGTGATCTGATCCGATCCGGGCTCCGTGCATTGCCCGAACATCATGGATAGCACTGTGTAAGCATTTATGCACCAGGAAGTAGTTGAGCATACTTTTATCTCTTCTTTTATTCAAAAACCAGGTGTGCCTGTGATGGGATAGGTGTTGAAACCACGAGTTGCACACTACCATTCTATTGAAGCTAGCAAATGATAGCAGGTGCAGACCATTGTCATTGAGGCTGTCACATCCAAAGGGGCCAAGAGTTTTCTCCCATGCAAGGCAATTTACGCCAGTTTGCGCATCAAGGTCCCACAAAAAATAATTAAATTATTTATAGAGGACATTGCGGAATTAGTGAAGTCATCCAACTGCAGAAGGCTATACAGATGTACCAGATCGAAGTGTTCAGAAAGGACTGTTCAAACAATTTGCTCTTCAAGGCTGAGTTGCATACTGAAATTTTCATTTAATAAAATTTTTTATGGATTGTAATTTAAGGGCCGACAAAAAACAATCAAATTCGGCGTTTGTACCAGCTAGATGGTCATTACACAGTGATTAGTAAAATTAAAAGTTTCTCCTCAAGGAGTTATTTTTGCAAACATTGTAACGTATTATTTAATAACATGGAAGACCATTGTTGCAAACAGAAATGCTGTTCTTGCTATCGTTCTCCGCCTTGCATAAAATGTGAAATTATTTTGAAAGCACAAATGCGCATATTTTAAGTGTCAACTTGCAAGAAAGAAGTCCTCTTGAAAGATTTTCAATCTTCAATTTTAAAATTATTTATTTTTTCTTTTGTTTTGTTTGATGAAGGATGATGATGACAATAACACGATTGCATAACAAGGCAAAATGGATGAGGCTAACTCTGATCCAGATAATCTAGATTTTGATGATGAATTATCTGCTTCATCAGATTAAAATCCTGGCTAACAGCAACAAAGATATAAACATTTGTTTTAGTTATAAATATATATATATATATATATATATATATATATATATATATATATATATATATATATATATATATCATAGGTAGCGCATTAGCGCGTACCTATAATATACTTGGGTACCCCTAACACCTGTGCACCCCCCTACAGCTATAACGGGACACTTCTGGAAGGTGCGGTTTTTTTAAAAGATAGATAATAAAAAAATTCGCTGCCCATGTTTTTTGTTTTTCTTGAAACTCAAAACTGGCTGTGTAAAGAAGGTGTAAAGTTTTTGTGTAACGTTATAACATAGGACAAATTTTGGGACCTTTTTACTGCGGCATGTGGACAATTGAGTATTGATGACTCAAACAATTAAACAGCATAGGATTATAGAGAATCGAATTCTCCAGAACGTCATTTTTTTGTTTTTTTAAATCCGCATTAGTTCTCGAATGGCAGTGTAAAGAGTGCGAAAATCTTGGGGTGAAAAAGCACTTTTTGGTCGAGTTTTTAACCTGCTTATGTCTGATACTAACTCCGGTTAAGAGTTTTTTAAAATGTTTTCTGACAGAAATGTAGAGCGGATCAAGGGATACATTCTGCATATAAGCAAAGTCTTTTACGCTCTATAATGAGTTAGATCCTGGGGTCTAAAGTTTACACTCTAGTAGATGGTGTAAAAAAACGGATTTTAACTACAATTTCTCTGCCAAATTTTTCCGCTCATGAGTCAGGGTAAATTGAATACAGCAGTAATAAAGTACCTCTCAGGGGCTACACATCGCAGCAAACCGCATTTAAAAAACGCAATATTTAGTTGTTTATGGGGGTGTAAAGTTCGAAATCAGACATGAAAAATGGGCGAAAAAACACGTTTTTTCCCCAATTTTGATTGGTAAATCATATCAAATAATTTTTGCAACAGAATTTTTGCACATAGAAACGTACTACGGCTCGAAAGCTACAAACTGTACCAAACCGAATTTCTTTACACTCAATGGGGAATACGGTACGGATTTTTAAAGTTTACAATGTTCTGAATGATGGAAAATATGTCTTTGTTTGGGTTTTGTTCGCCACTTTCTCCTTTCAGAAGTCAGGATAGGTCCAATAGAATAAAAATAAAGTGCTTCATATGGGGTGTATGTCATAGCAAATCGAGTATGTCTAAACCAATATTAAGCGAGTGTAAAGTCAAGAATGGGGTGCTTTAAACAGGTTTTTGTCTTGTTTCTTTCTGCCAGCTTCTCCGGTTATGAGTCAGGGACATGATTCTCAAGTCTGTAAATGAACCTGAAACCAAATTCAATACGCAATTTGGGCGGGTATGTTTACACTCAACAGATCAGTAATGTGGTTTACACCTATGTTAATTTATCCTTATGACATTATGGAGACTCACTATTTTCATAAGAGTTGGTCGTAATATCGAAGCAATATCAAAATTACGATTCTTACTTAAATCTTTTTTTACACTAGGTGTTAACATATTGTTTACACTACATATTAATCTTCCTTGTAGAGCCTTGCGGAAACCTAATTTTTTCTTTATGACTAGAAATTTTTAAGGAATCAAGTGTGAAAAGTTGGTTAGACACATTTTTTTACACAACAGTGGTGTAAACTGTTTTACACCTAATGTTAATTTGTCATCAGACCATTGTTGTGACGTGATGTCTTTATAAATGTTGATTGTAATATCCGCGTAATATAAGATTTACGAATCCGACTAGAATCTTCTGTGCATTCTGTGTATGTAAGTAAACACTACATATGAACTTTTGACCTAGAGCCTTGCAAAAACAATATTTTTCTCAAATTCAGAAAAACAAATCAAGTGTGAGATGCCAGTTGGGCGCGTTTGTTTACAATGACGCTTTTCAAAAAGTGGTCTTATAATGAGTAGAACATAGGTTTTGGCTTACTGTTGATGCTACAGTCTTATGTATTTCATGTAATTCTGTGCATGAGGATCAATTTTCAGCTCATTATCAAGTGACCACAAAAGTGATTGAAAAATTGCCTACAGTAATATAGTTTTGAAAAGTAAACATTCATGTGTCATGTAATTGTTAAGTACAATATCATGACTGTTGCTTCAGCTAAAGTCACTTCAGTTTTTTGAGTAGTTATTCAGAAATTGTTATTCATGCATGTTGCTCCACATTCATACTGGTTTGCTTTAGAAATTGTTATAAGTGTTAGTTACGTTATCATACATGTGTAAACTTATCATAAATGCTTTGTAATTGATTTGTCGTTCTATGACTTGATGAATAAGCTTAATTACTGTATGTAGTGTTAATGTGGGTATTCATAGAGTGAGTTGAGCGAATGCGAATGCAAGAATAAATTGCTAAGATGGAAGCAGTACCTAATCACATTCGCTACAACACTGACAAAGATAGGAATAACTAATATTTTTTGCTAACAAAAAGTTGGGTACTAGCAAGAAAAAATGCTCCAATGGAACAAAAAAAGGTAGAATATACTTGGAACAAAGAATTGTCAAGGACGTAAAAGGAGGGGACTAGAAAAAGCTCCTATCTACAAATGTCACAAAATTTGCTAAAACTCAGAAATTTCCTTAACAAAGAAAAAATGAAAGTAAGTAAATCAAAGAAAAAACCTACCTGTGCCTAAAACTGCAAGATCTACTAAAAATCAGACTTTTTCTAAGCAACGCAAAAATTGAAGTATATTCTGCGGCCTCTGAAAAAATAGGTGAACCTTCTCATACTGTCCACCATACAGTCCATACAGTGGGCGGTTCCAAAATTCTGAAGGTGGTTTCAAATGGAAATATTAGCCTTAAAAAAGTGTTATGGCCAAGAAAACACCATTTTTGAACGTTTCTTGTCGAGCTCTATCTATTGGTACCTACCAAAAAAAACCCAAAAAGAGCAGAAAGATTTAAAAAATTAAATTCCAGAGGTATTGTTGGGTATTTGCACTTTCTTGTTGGGTATTTTGCCTTGGGGTGCATACTCCCCAAACCCCTACGTCTAGGTATGGTGTCCAATGCTTAATATAAAGTTTATAAAATAAATCTCAAATCTGCGTTTTTGCTAATCACTTGCAACGTTAATTTATTCGATATTGTGGCTAGATATGTAAATATTACAAAAAGTTATATCCTATGATTATTTGCGATACCGCAACAAAAGACTGTGATTTCTATATAACGCATGCGTCCATTCAGTACTCTTCTGGCGTTTAATCCCACCAGACCACCCGGATTTCATTCCTGCCCATGTAAGCTGTTAACCATTAGGCATGGGAGTTTAGGGGTATGCACCAGTGTTCAATCAGAAACGTCAAAAATTGCCGTTTTTCCAACATACCATAATTACTATTTTTTGACCCAGAAAAATATTGCAACATGGCGCTGCTCAGCTATGGCAATATCTGCTTTTGCAGAGTGAGTGGTTCAGTTATCTAGCCCAATGTTTTATCTTTGTTTGACAGGATGCTGCTTTCTTCTGCAGGCCGCAGAATATACTTCGATTTTTGCGTTGCTTAGAAAAAGTCTGATTTTTAGTAGATCTTGCAGTTTTAGGCACAGGTAGGTTTTTTCTTTGATTTACTTACTTTCATTTTTTCTTTGTTAAGGAAATTTCTGAGTTTTAGCAAATTTTGTGACATTTGTAGATAGGAGCTTTTTCTAGTCCCCTCCTTTTACGTCCTTGACAATTCTTTGTTCCAAGTATATTCTACCTTTTTTTGTTCCATTGGAGCATTTTTTCTTGCTAGTATATATATATATATATATATATATATATATATATATATATATATATATATATATATATATATATATATATATATATATATATATATATATATATGGAGTAGTACCAGGCATTCTGCCACTCACCCTCATAATCTTTGTTTTTGGTGTGTTGAAAAGGTGTGGAAAATAACCTTTTTGTTTATTCCAGTTCATCAGAAGATTCTGGCAAAGCTGACAAAGCCATTGGCAAGAAATAGAAGGAATCGATTAATTTTACAGAGCCTGCTGTTAAGCTCATAATTCCAAGCCCACGGGCGACTATTGTGGGTACTATGGCCTGTTTGAAAAGGTATTTTAGAATGAAGTCGCCATCAAAGCCTTTTGCATTTTGTGCAATTGCTATAGCATTTCCGAGGCCAAATAAAAAATCACAAAATTCATTTTTGCAGTTTTTCCCAAAAAATATTTGGCGATTTTCGCCGCAATGTTTGCAAATTTTAATTGGTAAATCATTGCACTTCACACACACTACATGTGCTACGCATAAATTTGGCTCATGCTCTAATCAATTTCCAACATTGGTATCACCACAGATTTTTTCCTGGCACGTTTAAATCAAAAAACACATATTTTGTATTTTTTTTTAACCTTTTCAATTTCTAGCGGTTTCATGTAACATTTATGATCATTTTTAGGTATGTATTTTTTACAAATCTTGCAATAACACTGACCACATTTATGTTTCCTTATTTTATTGGCTCTATTAATGTGCCAATTGCAATGTTGACAATGTTTCATGCACTGACAGACAGATTGATTATTTGTTCCAACTATTTTATGGTTATTGAAATATTGTTGACCTCTAAAGAGTCGGCCACAATCCTTGCATTCTATCAGAGCAATCTTTGGGCATACAGGTCCATGACAGCAGGGACAGACTCGGGAGCATTGGTGCCAAAAGTTGCTGCAATTCATGAAACTGGTCATGCTACCAATTACATCAAAATGATTATTATTATGATACAAATGTATAATTTTTCTGCGGGCAGTCCCTCAAAAACTATGGTGTTACAAAAATCGACACTAAAAACTTCAAGTTGAAAGT
The DNA here is from genome assembly GCA_036768485.1 of Mermis nigrescens. Lineage (NCBI taxonomy): Eukaryota > Metazoa > Nematoda > Enoplea > Mermithida > Mermithidae > Mermis > Mermis nigrescens. Next base: position 29,294,657 of record JAVLUZ010000154.1, on the reverse strand, counting down.
TCGGAATTGCAGTCTGCAATGCCTGCAGCTCGGGCATGCCGCAAGGGTCTACATGGTCTTGAAGGCTTGCAAGATTCATCAACTCCTGTGCACTGTTTTGCTGCATTGTGTACTGATATGTGTCACCCATGCACGTATGTTTATATATAGATTTAAGAGTTTTATCATTAGGCTTTTCCATATGTAGAGCACTTGCTTTTGCTACTATTAATGCTCTTGGCAAACATAAATTATCATTATTCTTAATTTCTACAAAGCATTGTTTTGCCTTGATTTCTTTTTCTAAATTAATAAATCTTTGTGTATGATAGCCAGACCCACTTGGCGGACTAACCTGTACTACTTTTATCCGCATTTCCATCTGTTCAAGTTGCACTTCCTTGTTTGACTGCAAAATTTGCTCAATGGTATGTACAATTTGCTCACCATTAATTTGTTTCCCTTTTTGAAAGTGTGGAATTGCCAGCTTCTTTAATGTTGGATGCGTAATTTGCAGGCCCACCATGTCTATTGTGTTATAACCATCAAAAATTTGTTTGATTGCGCTTTCAAAAATTTTGGCCAAATTTCTTTCCAAGTTGAGGCACTCCAAGTTTTTAAAGTTCAACGTATACGCTCACCCTTCCATGTTTAACCGTTTTATTTTCTGCATTTCTGGCTCCTCCAACTCATAAAAATCTTAAGGCGGGTACCACTTGTCTACAACTTCCAAAGTGTCCTCCCACTCCTGCATTTCTTCATCCATTTCATACCACTCGTCCTGCCAAGTCATCAAACATTTTGATGTTGGAATCCATAGTAGCAAGAAGAAGTGTTGCTGAGCAAAAAATGTTGGAGAATGATTTTTTCCTCCCTGCTCCCTCCTTTTATACTTTCTGAGAAATGACTACTCTTAGAATCAGACAAACCGGAAAGAACCAGAAATTGTTGGACTTTGGACTTTACAAAAAAAAACTTTTATAAGATAACAGTTGTCCGCATTTTGAACTAAAAATAGGATAAAATAAAATTTGTAGATAGCAACTAATAATAACTGCCTGCATTTTGAAATAAAAATAGGATAAAATAAAATTTGTTGTCAGTATATAGGATGACCATCTCTGGGCACTTTGAAGTGAAAGTTTAGTGGGTTGCCCCTCTATTGTGGCATTTTGTGCTTATGATTCACGGGTTGGCCTTCTTGTTTGGCTCAATGGGGCTATATGTTTTAGGGTTATGCTTAGTACGGGCCTATGAAAGGTGCAAAGCGCCTTCTGGATTGAGTCTCTATGTTTAAGCATGTTATATGCTTAAGCACTGCTATATGCTTAAGCACGGCTATATGCTTAAGCACAACTATATGCTTACCCATTGTATGGCTGTTTGGGCCAGCCTTACAACTCCTGTGCTACAAGATAGGCAATGCTATAAGATAGGTATGATATAAGATACCCTACGCTACAAGACAGGCAATGCTATAAGATAGGATGTAGTATAAGAAACCCCATGCTATAAGATAGGCAAAGCTATAAGAGGAGACATGATATAAGATACCATGTACTACAAGATAGGCAATGCTACAAGATTGGACGTGATGTAAGATACCCTGTGCTACAGGGTAGGCAATATTATAAGATAGGATGTGATATAAGATACCCCATGCTACACGATAGGCCATGCTATAAGATAGGAAATGATATTAGATACCCCATGCTACAAGATAGGCAATGCTACACAATAGGACATGATTTAAGATACCCTGTGCTATAATGTAGGCAATGCTATATGATAGGATGGGATATAAGATATCCTGTGCTGCAAGATAGGCAATTTATAAGATAGGTGTGATATAGATAACCTGCCTGTGCCATAACATGCAGTGATATAAGATAGGAGATACCATCTGCTATAAAATATGAGTAATATGAGATATCACATGATATATGACAGCCTTTGCTTCAACAAACAAAAAAATTTTTCAAAACATCAAAAATATGGTTTTAACAAAAAAATTTTAAAATTATCCCAAAACATCGAAAAATTGGTTTGGTCCAAAAAATTTTGAGAACATCCCAGAACATCAAAAATAGGATTATGGCTAAAGAATTTTCAAAACCATCCTGTAAAGTCAAAAAAATGGATTTGATCCAAAAAATGTATTACTGAAGACATTTGAAAAAAATACAAGAAATGAAATATGGTTTTTACCAAGAATTTTTTAGAAAATCCCAAAAACATTAAAAGTCCTGAAAAATAAAAAATACAAGAGATATGTAAATTCCATATAGCTATTAGGCCTAATTTCAGCCCAGGCAATGCCGGGCAGCTCAGCTAGTATTATATATATATATATATATATATATATATATATATATATATATATATATATCATAGGGAGTGCATTAGCGCGTACCTATAATATACTTGGGTACCCCTAACACCTGTGCACTCTCCTACAGCTATAACAGGACACATCTAGAAGGTGCGGTTTTTTTCAAAGATAGATAATAAAAAAATTTGCTACCCGTGGTATCTTGTTTTTCTTGTAACTCAAAACTGGCTGTGTAAAGAGGGTGCAAAGTTTTTGTGTATCGTTATAACATCGGATGAATTTTTGGAGGTTTTTTAGACGGCATGTGGACAACTGAGTATTGACTCCTCAAATAAATTAATGGCACAGATTTGTAGAGGAAGAGATGCTCCAAATTGACTTATTTTTGTTTGTTGAAATTTGCATTATTTTTCGAATGGGAGTGTAAAGAGTGCGAAAATCTGTGGGTGAAAAAGCACACTTTGGTTGAGTTTTCAACCTGCTTATGTCTGACACTAACTCCGGTTATGAGATTTTCAAAATGTTTTCTGACAGAAATGTAGAGCGGATCAAGGGATACAATCTGCATATAAGCAAAGTTTTTTACGCTCTATGGTGAGTTAGATCCTGGGGTTTAAAGTTTACACTCTAGTTGATGGTGTAAAAAATGGATTTTAACTAAGATATCTCTGCCAAAGTTTTCCGCTTTTGAGTTAGGGTAAATTGAATACATTGAATCAATAGAATCTATTATAGGATTACTTAAGTGAATTTTAAAAACTAAAAAATAATTTAAGCATACCTTTAATTTGCTTTATCGCCTTCAAAATCATTGTTTGTTGCATTTGCCAGCTTTGAAATTGAATTGAAGTCAATGCAATTTTCTGATTTTTTGATTTATTTCTTAAAACAAAAGTATTTTTAGACCATTCTTCTTCAAGGGTAGCCAGTGACTGTATTTCGGAGTGAATCAATATCTTCCAATACGGTGTTGAAAATTAATGATGTCAGAATTTCGTTGGAAAAGTGCAACAGTGTTTTGTACTGATGCAGTGCAAGATTAATTCCCTGTTTTGTAGGGTGAGGGTTACGATTATTATATATAAGATCAACACTATAATTGCAGTCTGTTGGCTTATTGTCAAAATAAAAGTTTTGCAAACACAAAATCCAACGCTTACTGCTTGGTTCCAATGTGAAACTAGGCAATACACATTCTCTCCTAAATTAAATTCAGAATGAGAGCCATTTTATAGTTGTGTAACAAAAGTAAGAAGAGACTGCACATTTCTATAAAGTTTATTTCAAATGAATAATTTTAAAAAAACTTTGCATAAATAGTAAATTTTATGAAAAGTCATGTGACCATTTCCTAGCAACAACGGATTAATCCTACTATTCTTTGTACAAAAGTACCTTGTGCATTTTAGGTTGTATCAAAAAAACCATTTTATTCAATCTCTCATTTATCAACAAAAAACAAATTTTGCACACACAAAAGCAACTTTACACTGTAAAATCAAAAAATGTTTGCCCAGAATGGTCAATCATTATTAAACTATTGAACTTGCCATACTTGAAGCCTTTGACCCCTCCTGCTGGTAAAGCCTTATGGAATACAATTTTAAGGCTCGTGGTTCCTTCCCTTATTAGCTCCCATGTGTTATTGTCCGCCCCGCCCGCACTCAATTCAAAAACAAAAACAGCACAACCATTTTTTTATAGCGATTCAAAATAATCATATTTCCTTTATCATCTTGCTAAATTCCTAAGCTATCAAACAATTGCACAAATGATCGAATTGGTTGATTTCTGTCAAAATTTAATTTGTTTATGGCGCTGAAGGTAGCATTATTGTACCACTCATAATTCTAATTTTGGCAATGTCAAAATTGTAAAATTGAAAAGGTGATGTTTTGTATGACCCTCTAGTTGATTCTGCGTTAACAAGACCAACAACAAGATGCGTTAGTTAGTGCCGGAAAATAGTGAGTTTAGAGGCATTGAACTTTGATTTTAAGTTATATGTAGACTCGTTATTTGACTTCTACATATTGGATATTTTACAGTGGTGTTTTGTAGCATTGTTTCAATAGCTAATGAAACTGCATCCACAACTCCAACCTTTTTGATATAAAAACACATTTGCTTGACTTTGATTTTGTAGTTGATTCTTAAATTATTGTCAAGATCAATCAAGCAGAAGCTGTTGCTGATTGTATATAATTCTGAGCATAATTTGCACTGATTTATCAAAAATCTTTCCCGAGACATGAAATTGCCATGAATTGGCGCCATTAATTCTACCAATGCACTATCTTTAAAAATACACGAGTTTTAAAACCAGGATTTTTGACTGTCTCATCTTCATCAATATCAGGGTAGTACGTTGCGGCTTGTAATTGCATTTTCTGAGCTCAAAAACTCGAAATAAACAAATTCATCAGAATCTTTCTGTATATTAATTTCAATTCTGTCAATATCCCTTTTAACCCTACGAGGCCGGTGATGTATTTAGACACTCCAATGCCTATGATAGGGGATCTCCAACCTCCCTATAATTTTTCAATTTTTTTGCATATTATAAAACACCTAGTCCAGCTGATTACAAATATGTATGTTGTTTGCACCAGATCGCATTATTCATTGATATATTCATGAATAAAGTCAGCGTTATTTTTAACTACGCATTGGTACAACATAATATGCCCGAGTCTCCTCAGACGCCTGGCTTTGCTGAAAAAATCGATAATGCATCTTATTCAACAAAAATTTGTTTTACACACTCAGATTCCGCTAGTGGTATAACGCTGTTTGTAGGTACCTACATATACAAGTAATTTGTATGACACCTGCATTGTGCACTGCTGCAATTTCAGTCATTTGCTAATACAAACTTTGAAATGAAATTGAACCTACTACGTATGTATATGTACTTGTTTATAAATCAAAAAACAGTACGCATTTACCTACCTACAGTCAATACCACAAGTAACGTCACTCAAGCGCAGGCATGACAGGCAACAGGCGCCTGTGACCTGCTTGCAAATCGGCCAAAATTTTATATTGGTAAACACGCGCGTCGAAAGAAAATTTCCTGTGCGATGCCTGTCACTTTGACTGTCAGGCACTTGTAGGACATGTGCTTGAGTGACGTTACCTGTGGTCTTGACTGTAAATATAATTTCATTTTTACATCAGCAATGTTTTCAGTCTTTATACATATGTAGAATCAAGAAAAACATAACTTAGGTCTTAAAAAACTGTTGCATATGCAGGGGCGGATTTAGGGGAGAGCAGGGGGACGGTTGCCCCCATCCATTGGCCCAAAATTGTGCACAAAATTGAGCATTTTTGAGCGATTTTTTGGTTAAAACGGCCAATTTTTCCGCCCAAGTCAGGGTTCCGCCCCCCTTAGAAAAATCCTAGATCCGCCACTGTGCATACATTCAAGACCCCAAGTAACGTTGCTCAAGCGCATGTCCTACAGGCGCCTGGCAGTCAAAGTGACAGGCATCGCATAGGCAATTTTCTTTTGACACGCGTGTTTTGGCTGAGTCACAAGCAGGCCACAGGCGCCTGTGGCCTGTTGTGCCTGCGCTTGAGCAACGTTACTTGTGGTCTTGACTGTATGTAACATTTGATTACTGAAAATTGTATGTTTTTTATGATTCCGGTACTTGCTTTCTTATTTTGAGTACCTACACACCAAGCAAGCAATTCTCAAATTATGAGACCCAATTTGCATATGCAAAGCTATAGGATAAGGCCGAACTCATCAAATTGCTCTGAAACGAGGTAGATGTAGGTTCCGTACCTAGATACATAATACATATGATCTTCATTATATACATGTATGTAACGCCAAATCACTCAAGGCAATTTTCTGCGTAAAATGTCTTGAAGAAAAACTCACTGGCGAGTGATGTGCATGGTGCCCCGCCGGCTGGTTAGAGAACTGATTAGGTAGGTGTACATAAAGTACGCACATACATGTGCTGTTCTGAGCTCACATTGGTTCACAATGCATTTCACTGTTTATTGATATGTATGCATGTACCTACGTAAGGCACCTACCAATTTGTAGTAATCAACGCTGGACAGATTCCTACATAAGAATGACCACATTATGTAGGTACATACATAATCAATAAATATGTACAACTTTTATAATAGACGCGCCAGAAGCAGATAATGCGTAGGTCAAATAATAAACATTGGAATGATAAAATAATTCACTGAATTCAGTATAGCAAGCCTTCAAAACACGGATCACTGACACAGTATTCCGCACAAAGATTTTTAAAACACAATGATATATATATATATATATATATATATATATATATATATATATATATATATATATATATATATATATATATATGTATATATATATATATATATATATATATATATATATATATATATATATATATATATATATATATATATATATATATATATATATATATATATATATATATATATATATATATATATATATATATATATATATATATATGATATATATATATATATATATATATATATATATATATATATATATATATATATATATATATATATATATATATATATATATATATATATATATATATATATTACGTAGTAAGCAAATGCAAATCACTAAAAACCCAACACAAAGAAAGCAGATAACAAATTGCCAGAAAGGATTTGTGGCCTCAATCTATTTAGTACTATTTTTATCTTTTCAAGATTTTCATTTTAATTACATTTATAAAATTTTTAGAGCAAATCCTACAATATCTAGGCGCTAATTCAAAAGATTATCATTTTACACGAGTTACCACAAGAAAATATACAATTTTTGGTCAAATTTTTAGTTGAGTCAAAATTTTTCAAAATCTAGATGTTTAGCGCTAGATTTTTTAGATGAACTAATATGTAATAAATAATGTCATGATAAGTAACAAAATTTTTAGAAATTCCAAAATTGTTCAAAACACAAACAAAAATGATTATTATAAGACTGCTACAAAAAGTCGAAAAGGCATTCTACGCATACATATTATTAAAATTTTGGGACTTTCCCGAAAACTATAGGTGCAAATATGACTTTGGTGAGGTTGTGGTTTTCACCTCCATCATAATTTGTAACTTTCAAAAAAATTGTAAAAAGATACTATGTCTGACGTGTAAATTCGGCGCCTTGCGCCATTAACTCGTTTTTTGTCTGTACCTTCCATTCATTCAATTTTCTGGAATTTTTTAGTTATTCCCTTGTTTTTACGTTATAGAAAAAAAGAGCATCATCAGAACCGCCAAAAAATTATGTTTTTGACGTATTTCCACCGTTTTTTTTAGCAGAAAAAAGGAACTTTAGAAAAAGTTGAGTTCCTACCACAGAATCCTCATAATGAGCATTAGACATGTAACAGGCATAGGTGGGCAGCACCGAAATTCTGGGGGAGGGCTGAAAAAGTTTTCAAAGGTCAAAAAATGGTCTTAAAAGTGGTCATATGGCGAAAAAACACCATTTTTCGACGTTTCTCATTGAGCACTATCCAATGGCATCAAAAAATCGCTAAAAAAGCAAAAAAAATTTCAAAATTTGAATTCTGGGGGGATATTTGATTTCTGGGGAGGGGGTATTTCAACTTCTGGGGGGTGTGCATACCCCCCAAACCCTCCCCCCGCCCATGTGTGGTAACAGGGAAGGATGGTGCCAATCACCAGATCAAAAGCTGGTTACCCCACTCACCTATCCCTCAAAAGAGATGGGTGTAACGCTATCCATGTCAAATTTAGGATTCACTCGCTAGTTTTCAAATACAAGCACATACGCTACCAAAGACAAAACTGGAACATTTATAACACAAGCGCATTTATTTCGTAGGGATGCTTGCACTTTCACCGTTTTGATAAAAATCAGAATTGAGAAGCAATGCGAAGAGGTCCGTATCCAGGATTTGGCCAAGGGGAGGAGGGCGAACCCAGAATAAATTGGTCTTTATCTCGAGAAATTCATTGGAATTGCTCGAAAAAACTACATTCTTTGACGTTTTTCGACATTTTCTAACCATTTAGGATCATAGAATTCAAATGTTTGAAAAAATTTTCTAGTAGAAAGGCTATCAAAAATGTCATTATTTGGTCGCACTTGAGCCAAAATGATGGAAAATACTACACATCTGGCGCGGAACCAGCCTTGTAGCTCTGGGGAGAATGGGGGTCCTGACCACACCTGGGCGTGGGAGGGGGTTTGGGGGGGTATGCACCCCCCCAGAAACCAAAATACCCCCCCAGAAATCAAAATACCCCCAGAATTCAATTTTTGAAAATTTTTTTCGTCTTTTTCGCAATTTTTTGATGCCAATGGATAGTGCTTGATGAGAAACGTCGAAAAATGGTGTTTTTATCGCCATACCACCATTTTTAAAGTTATTTTTTGACCTTAAAAAATCTTGCACTCCCCCCCAGAATTTTCTTGCTGCCCACGTATGGTCCTGACTATACGTGGGCAACAATCATATTCTGGGGGTGCAAGATTTTTTTAAGGTCCAAAAATGGCCTTAAAAATGGTGGTATAGCGGAAAAAGCAGCATTTTTTAACGTTTCTCATCAAGCACTATCCATTGGCATCAAAAAATTGCGAAAAAAAACGAAAAAAATTCAAAAATCGAATTCTGGGCGGGGATATTTTCATTTCTGGGGATATTTTGGTTTCTGAGGGGTTCATACCCCCCAAACCCCCCACGCCCAGGTGTGGTCCTGATCCCCAAAATTCAGGAAAAAACGGAAAAATTGGACCTTTTAAACGTTATTTTGTGCTATTTTTGGCCTTTTTGGACACCAGTTACCCCAAAATTGGTTGTGGTCTGGTCCCCCAAAGTAGGACGGCCAGCTACGTGCCTGCGCGGAACGCCGAAAATTTGAAGATTTCAGGACAAAGGTATGCAATTTTTCTATCTTTCTGTGACTTATGTATCTTACGTTTCAAAAAGTTTTCGGCCAAGAGGAAGGGGGTGGCTGGCCGCCTCCCTCAAATACAGCCCTGATTGTGCAGCATGGAAATGCTGGGATAAGAGCGAAAAATTTTCCTAAAACACTATTTCGGATTCTAAAATGAAGAGGCATAAAATCAAGACTTTTTTACCTGTTTTTAGTTATTTTATATTTGATTAACGTTAGTTCATTACATTAAATCAAGTGTTTCTTACACCATAAGAAAGAAAATTGTAAAGTGTTCGGAAAAATTTGCATCAATTCACCAGAACATAGTCAAAAAAATCGCTTCTGCGTAACACAAAATTTGATATGTCAATCCCTAATTCCAGAAAGCAGGGGCGGATTTAGGAGGGGCGAGGGGGCGGCAGCCCCTCCCCCATTGGCCCAAAATAGCGCGCAAAATTAAGGATTTTTGAGCGATTTTTCGTGATTTTCGGGTTAAAACGGCTAATTTTTCCGCGCAAGTCAGGGTTCCGCCCCCCCCCCCCCTTAGGAAAATCCTGGATCCGCCACTGCCTGAAAGTGATTAAAATTGCACACTATCGAACACAGAAGCCATTCTATGCGAGTAAAAAATCCTATGTTTCATTACCTTTTACACTAAATATTAGTTTCTTCAGATAGGCAAATTGTAAATTTCACTAATAAACACGAAAAGTAAAACTACAAATCAGGGCACTTTAATAGACACACGATTTGTTTGTCTACATGTTTATTGCAGATAAAAGACGAGCAGCGCGAACATCTTTGGGACGTTCGAGCATTGTCAAATAATTTCCTCCTTTTACCGACCACGGCGGATGAACAAGCATTGGCCACTTTGGCATATTGAACACAATGCCCTTGTTTTCGAGCAGAATCAGGCGTTGTCTGTGAAGTCGAGCTAAAATGAGAAAAAATTTCAAAAATACAAGCTACAAAGAATGCACTGACGCAAATTGTATAGAGTTAAAGAGGATACATTTCAATATGAATAAGTCAAAATTTAACGCAATTACAACAAATTTTTGTGCCCCGAATTCTTCAATATGCTGTAAGAAGAGAAAATGTATATAATATCCTGGAAAGGCTATAACGGACAGGCCAGGATACAGGATCCGGCCAAGGAATGGAGGACCCAACATAAATTGGTCTATACATATTTCAGACAATTCGTCGGGATAACTCACAAAAAATGCATTTTTCGACACTTTTCGACATTCTCTATTCACTAAGATCATACAATTCTACCTTTTTTTAACGAGAAATTTTTTCACTCAAAAGACTATAAAAAGTGTCATTTTTTGGTCGCGCTGGGGTCAGAATGATGGGAAAATAGTACATATCCGGCGAGAAGCGCCGGAAATTTGAGGATTTTACAACAAAGACACTCGATTTTTCCATCTTTCCGTGCATTATCTAACCTTACAAAAAATTTTGCCAGTCAAGGGGGAGAGGCCGACCCCTCGCCCCCCCCCGAATACGGCCCTGCTGATGGATATATTTACATATCTTAAGGCAGAAAACTGAAATGTTGCTGCAAAAAACTAATTGAATGCTCTCTGCTGATTTTTCGAACCTCCGAAAGAGCCTTGTTACACATATATAGTAGTAATAATTACATATAATTGATGTGCAATTTTTTGTGTTGTATAATTTTTCCTTTACATCGTTTAGAGCTCACAAATAAACGCTAAAAACACATACTCATTACTTTCTTCTATCCCCTAATGAATGTTGAAATAAATGATTGCATGATCTGGCGGGGGCAGGTAGGGGACGGAACACCCCACAAAGTTCTTTACATTTCCGATAAAAAATTTTAACATCCTGGAATTCACGATTTTTCAGAAAAAAATCGCACAAAACATCCTGGAATAAGTGTCTTTAGCTTATCTTTCAGTTAAAAGTTGCCCATTGTTTTTTCCTTTGCGTAAACCATCATTTTGACCACATTTTGTTGACTTTTATTCATTTTTTCAAATTTTTATTCGCTTCAGAAATCCAGCAACAAGCCTGGCAGTAGGCGACCAGACCACCAGTCCTGCACCCTTTAAAACCACTCTAGTTCAAACTCGTACGATTTAAATAAAAAAATACGATAGGTATGTATGTACATATGGGCCTGTAGCCAGAATTATATTTCGGGGAGTACACAAAAAATTTTAAAAGTCAGATATCTCGAGAATCATTCGAGCAGAGGTAGTCCAAAATGAAGGCATTTTCAGCATATCTCAACATGCTGTACACAATGGTAAATGAAAATTTCAAAAAAATAATAAAAATTTCTCAATTTATTTTATTATCACATACAAAAAAATCTATTGCTTAAGCTATCGATGCAACTGATTTCTCATCATCCAGTCCACAATCAATTTCTTAACTTTTCATCTTTGCACTCAATCCTTGCGCTCTGCGAAGAAAAACAAAAAAGTGCAAAGCTCTGGAAAAAATTTGACATGCCTCATATAACAAACTCAAAGTTAAGCAGGTTTTCATAGTGTTCTAAATGCACTTCGCCAATTTTCAATTTTTTCCTCTAGGGGCCCATAAGAGAAACAAACATTATTTCCGTTTTGGAGGAGAAAATTCCCCCCAAGCCCCTAACCTTGGCTACGGACACACCTGGTCGTAGGGAGAAGGGGTATGAACCCCCACAAAACCAATATACCCCCAGAATTCAATTTTTGAAATTTATTTCTGTTTTTTTGCAATTTTTGATGCCAATGGATAGTGCTCGATGAGAAGCGCTCAAAAATGGTGTTTTTTTGCCATACCAAAATATTTTAGGCCATTTTTTGTCCTTTGAAAAATCTTGCACCCACAGAATTTTGGTGCTGCCCACATATGGCTACGGGTCTGGATACAAACATATGATGCTTACGGTTCTGCATTGTCCACTGAATCAATTTCGTAGGCAACTTCACTTTGATCTGAACCAGGCGCATCATCCTGATTAGCTAAGCCCAATTTTTCAAGATCAACTCAAACAGATCTAATGGCTGACAACACATTTTCCTGGAAGATCAAAATTTGACAGTTAAGTTACACTATTTATCAAAATTAAACTTCAATGAAGTAAGTGATGATCTGAATGTAGTGACTAATATTTAAGAACACTGAATATAGAACTTTGGGGAATTTTTGAATATCTTGAGACGTAATAGTTTAGCTATCCTTGTGTATCAAAAAAATGTTTGAATGAGCACAATAAAAAATTTAGTATAAAAGTTTGAAGAAATATAAAATACAAAACCTGGAAAATTCATAACCAGATTCCGCTGAATATATAAATCTGTTTACCACTTTAGACATAGACATACATACTTTAGACATAACATACATAACTTGCTTAATGGCCATTTTTAGGGTGGTATGGGGCTCCTCCACTACATGCTCCAATTCAACACCGCCATCTTTGTCCTCAGTTTCTAGTCCTTCTATCATATTGATGCCAGGTCCCAATGCATCATCATCATCTGAGCTTTCATCTGCTGACGATTCTGATAGCCAATCAAGTGCGGCCGCTATACCAAAAAATTTTCCAGGCATTCTAAAATATTTCCATAGACACAAACATGCAGCTTGTAACCAACTGAACGATGTCATTTATTCGCTAATTCAAGCCAAAATCAGCAATTCACAAAAATATTCCCAAAAGTATATCAGAGAATTTGTCAGACACTGAATTGAATTTCTAAATTGTATGCCGCCTAACGTGCAGAATATGAATACGGGCAGAAATGGGCAAAAATCAGGGAATTCATCAGTTTATCAAAAATGGTATATACTAGTCAGTTATACCCCCATCCGGCTTTGAGCATTCAACTCCTCAAATGTAGCTTGTTTTGGAGGGCACAACCAAAATTTTTTCTTAAACACAAGGGGGAACCAAAGGATGAATTAAAAAAGATGTGTCATTACCACTAGAGCTGTACAATTTATCAATTTTGCTACTCAGATGCCTAAAACATGGTAGGAATCCAATAGACACCCTATAGAGCTCATTTTCTGCATAAATCCTGTGCAGAATAGAATAGATGCAAAATATGCTTTAGGTTTTATGAAGACTAAAAATCGAACGTCTAAACCGCTTGCTTTTCTTGGGACCACAAGCCCCAAGAATTCTATTTTTAAATTTTTTTGTTTTTTCGCAATTATTTGATGCCAATGGATAGTGCTCAATGAGAAACGTTGAAAAAAAGGTGTTTCTTTTGCCATACCACTGTTTTTAAAAACATTTTTTGACCTTTGAAAAATCATGCAATGCACCCCCAGAATTTTGGTGCTGCCCACTTTTGCTTGGGACTAAATAGACTCCAATTTCAATTTTAAAATTCGGATGCGACCATTTTCGATGATAAAAAAGTGAGAAATTTCCCAACTTTACCCATTTTTTCCATTTTCCATTAAGTTCCGGGTTTTTCCTATTTCCGGATTTTACTCATTTTCCATTTTGAGTTCAAGAATTCTGAATTCCACCCATTTTCAGCGCCCTTTGAGGATTACAATTGGTGCCAGACAAAAACTAAGCCTAAGTAAAGATTTCCAGTTATGGAGAATTTTCTGTTTTGTGTCACGTTTCTGAAGAGAAAATCTTCTAGAATAATCTGCTATAACTGAATACTCGGTCTATCTCATAGATGCCATTTATCAAGCAAGCGCTTGCATAATGGCTTATAAAATCTGGAAAATGTAAAATTCATTGGTAACTTCCTTGTGATAAGCAGCTGTCCTAAAAAAACTCAGAAGGGCCAAAATGAGGGCAACTTAACTCTAAAACCATGATAGAGAGGTTAATAGGCTGAGAAGCACTGGTTCAGCGAGTTACTAGCGGAGTGGGGTGAAGTTGGCCGTCTGATTACGCTACAGTAGAGAACGTTGGCCGTAAAGTGTTCCCATGCAATCAACCTGCTCATTCTATATAGAAAAGATCCAATGGTATAAGGAAAATTCAATATTTTGATTTAAAAACATTTCTAATCAAACAATAAATGCCGAAGACAATGCGTAAGCAAACAAAGAACAGATAGAATGTAGAGATCCCTCTAAATGCCGTTTTGCTGCGTTTGTTCAATGAGAAATTTTGTTTGTTTTGTGCTATATTATAACTATGTATCCATGACTGATTGCCCCAGATATATATATTTGTGCTCAATTTCCATATGCATGTACGCAACCATTAAGTGCAACACTTAAACGAGTCGCCCAGGACCACCTTCCCCTAAAAATTATCATTTTTTCATTTCCTTTCCCATACATACTTTCAATCAAAATCCGGGATGGGAAAATGGGCACTTGGGCTTAATGCGACTTGAGTACGAATTGGTATGTGTGTTATTATATCTTAGGTGTACCTAAAGTCATATGTGTTTGTCTCATATTAGTGTTTATCTTGTTTGTACATTCCTTTACCGTAACAGCATCAAAAAGTTTTGACCCCCGGATATGTCTGTTGTGGTCAACTAAATGCTGAAATTGCTCTTTTCGAACCTAATAATGATTTCATGCTAAGCAAATCATTGTTCGTTGCACAAGCTATCATCAACACATCAGCCCCTGTTTTTCTGCTACGTGTCTGCAATATGACCAAATCACCTATCATCATTGATATTGGATAATTCATCGGTTGCCTAACAACTGAAGCTGAAATTGTGTCTCATGTTGCCCTATTGGACAATAGAGCGCCCAAACTTTTTGCATCAATCAAGAAAGCCTTAAATGACTCGGCAATTAATCCGTATCAGCAAAAACAAGGTCATGAATTAAGTCAGCGTTATTCCTCAATTTTTGCCTTGGACGGAGAGCCCCTAGGCCAAATGCCACTCTTGAAACATCATATAGACACAGGTGACAGTCCGCTTATCACAGGAAAAACGTATTGCGTCAAACATTCACACCAAAAAGCGATGCAAGCAGTTATCAATGAAATGTCAGCTGATAAAGTGATTCGTCCAACTACAAGCCCATGGGCTAGTCCGTTATTCCTAATTGGTAAAAAGGATGGTTCCTTACGCCCTGTTGTAGACTAATGTCGCCTAAATGAAGTGACCAAGACCCAAGTGTATCCGTTACCCCAAATTGAAGATTATTTTGATACTCTTGGATTGGCAGCGTATTTTTCTATGCTAGATCTCAAATCAGGCTATTGGTAAATCCCGTTAGATAAAGAATCATGGGAGAAAACAGCTTTCATTTGCCTTGTTGGTCACTATGAGTTCAATGTGTTACCTTTTGGCCTCAAAAATGCACCAGTAGACTTTCAGCATTGAATGGAATTAGTTCTAGCAGGACAGAATTGGAACAAGTGCAGTTTACATTGACGATATCAAAGTTTTTCTTGAACTTTTCCAGAACATCTGCAAGACTTAGAGAAAGTTTTTAAGGCCATAAATGATGCAGAACTGCACATTAAGCCTGATAAATGCCATTTTGTCCATCAAGAAGTGCAATTTTCAGGGCATAGAATTAGTTCTTTTGGGATTGTGCCAGATCCCATGAAAGTTGCTGATGTGCAAAGCTTTCCAACTCCAAAAATGTGAAAGGCGTACAAAAATTCCTTGGACTTGTTCATTGATTAAAGAAATTTGTAAAGGATCTATCAAAAATAGCTAGGCCACTTTTCATGCTATTGCGAGCAGATACACCTTTTGTTTGGACCAAAAAGCATCAAGAAGCTTTTGAAAAAATCAAGATTGCTTTCACTTCTTCGCCAATCCTACAATTGCCAAAGTTTGACGACAAACATCAGTTCATTTTGACAACTGATGCCAGCAAATGCTTTAGGTGCAATTCTCACCCAAATATCATCTGCCGTCGGGCAATTGCTTCATAATCAGCTATTCAAGCCAAGTCTTGAATTCGGCTGAGTGGAATTACGCCACATTAGAAAAAGTAGCTATAGCCGTAGTATGGGCGATTAAATACTATTGCCACTACCTCTACAGAACCGAGTTTGTAGTGGAAACCGACCACCAAGCTCTCACTTAGCTAGTCAATTTCAAAGACCCATCCAGTTGTCTTTGAAGATGGGGACTCAAGCTTTTAAGAATACATGTATAAAATTGTGTATATCCCAGGGGCATATAATTGTGCCACCAATTTACTTTTGCGTCACCCTAAATAAGAGGAAAAAGAGCAAAAGTACAAAGCTGAAAGAAAAGCAATTTTGAACATTGCCAATCTAGGATGATAATCTGCCCGACATACCAACTACGTCAAACGTGAATAGAAATATACCACCCATGTATTATAAAAGAAATATGCTGACAGATGGAAAAAAGCAGAGATGCTCACGCCAACTAAACTGTTAAGAGAGCAACAAATTGACCCTGAAATCGTCAAAATCCGCAACTCACTCAATGATCTTTCCAAGAAGAAGTATAGTAATGAATTTTTTATCAGCCATGATCTACTTTTTTGACGTTTTAAACCCAAACATAACCCCCGAGTGGTCTATCAGCTCATCATACCTAAATCTCTATGTCATTTTATCCTATCCAAATTTCATGACTCAATTTTTGGTGCACACTTCTCAGCCCAAAAATTTTGCCCAATATCCAGATGAGATATTGGTGGCCAAGAATGGAAAACGATGTTATTGCATGGTGTAAAAATTGCCATACATGCCTTCAACATAAAATTTCGTCAATTCTAGCATTGGTACCCCTAAAGCCAATTGAAGTTAACGCACCTTTTGATCTCATTGCAAGTGATTGTCTTCACATGCCAAAATCTATCTCTAAAAATGACCAAGTAGTAGTTTTCATGGATTATTTCACAAAATATGTAGAAGCATTTCCTGTTTCAGACATAAAAGCTACTACAATCGCAAATGTTTTGCTACATGAAATTATACCTAGACACAGAGTGCCTAGACGTTTTTTGACAAATCAAGGATCCAATTTTACATCAACGTTAGTTGCTAAGATATGCAAAATCTTGCATATTCAGAAGATTTTTAGAAAGCTGCACCATCCCCAATGTGATGGTTGAGCAGCATAATCAAACGTTGATTGACTGTTTGTCAAAGCTAAGTGCTTGTGGCCACACATGGGCGTGGGGGTTTGGGGGTATGCCCCCCAGAAGTTGAAATACCCCCCCCCCCAGAAATCAAAATACCCCCCCCCCAGAAATTTTTTTTGCTTATTTAGCAATTTTTTGATGCCATTGGATAGAGCTTGATGAGAAACGTCGAAAAATGGTGTTTTTTTGCCATAGGACCACTTTTAAGCTTTAAGATGCCAACGTTCCACTTGTGGAACATTTGTTTACAATGCTGTAGTTCCATTGATTTTTAACCGAACTATGCAAAATGTCTTATAGATGCTTACAGACACTGACCCTTTCAGACATGGAAAAAATTTTTTTCTATAAGCAATATGTGGCAGTCTACAGTATGCCAAAGTGGACTCAAAACGGCAATTTTTGGGTTATGTGGTGTATCCTCTCAACCATTTGTCTTAAATTGATAATATCTATACTCTGCAATGTTTTTTGAGTGTATTGTTAGGTTTCCATACATATAGGTCGTATACTCATTGTGTGCTGATATGTTGTTAACGTATGTTCCACTTGTGGAACGTTGGGACTTCCAGGTGTCATTTTTGCACATTTTTCAAAATTTTGCAATTCTTTTTTTAATACTGCAGGCTTATTATTCTATCACTAATAGCAATTAAAATGCCACAAATTCATTGTTTGACCCTTCAAGAAGCAGTTGCTCGAATTACGGAAGATTCGGATATCGAGGAAGCTGATATTTTGATTTTGCCACCAGATGACAACACAGCAGCTTCTGATATAGAAGAAATTGATGAAGATAATTTGGAGTCTATCGAGCCAGGTGAAGTGTGTGGCAAATTGGATCTTGATATTCAGAAAGTTGTGGAACCTCAGGAGAGAGAAGAGTTGGCTGAAAGTGACAATGATGATGAGTTCTTGTCCAACTATCAATCAGCTGAACTGGCGAAAAAATTCAAGCACATCAAATCAATCCCCAAATGGTCTAAGAGAGATGATTTTGTTACTCCAATGTCAGAGGCTGCCCCAACAAAATTGGCCGATCTTTGCAGTGATTTAATTGATAAATCCCCATTCGATCTTTTTATGCAAATTTCTGGCGATAATTACATGGATCATCTTGCCAATATGACCAATATTTACGCCCAGCAGAAATTGACCAATATTGATACAAATGCGGATGAATTGGTTCGTTTTTTGGCATTTTGCTTTTAAGTGGATACCACCAATTGCCAAAGGAAAGTCATTACTGATCAACAGCGGAGGACTTGAGTAACAATCTTGTTCCCAAAATTATGAGTCGTAAACGTTTTCGTGATTTGAAAACTTATTTTCACATTGTCAATAATCTGAATTTGCAACCCAGAAAAGTGGCAAAAATTGAGCCTTTTTATGATCACCTTACATCGCAATTTGTGAAAGTTGGCGGAGTGTTCAGCAAAAACCTGAGTATTGATGAATCAATGGTTCCATACTATGGGCACCATAGTTGCAAAATGTTTATCCGCGGCAAACCAATTCGATTTGGTTACAAAGTGTGGATGATGTGCTGTCCTGATGGGTACCCATTTTCTATGCAAATTTACGCTGGTGCGAGGGACAAAGATGATCCTCAGTATGATGTTCCACTTGGCACTCGAGTTGTTTGTGATTTGATATCAGTTGTCAAAAATCCTCAGCATCACAGTCTGTTATTTGACAACTATTTCACATCATACAACCTCATGATTGACCTGAAAGCAAAAGGTTTTTGAGCTGTTGGAACTGCACGTGAAAACCGTACTAGAAAATGCCCCATGATTTCATCAAAGGAGCTTGCTAAGAAGCCTCGTAGTGAATACGATTATTGTGGTGATGGCAATGTGGTGTGTGTTCGTTGGAATGACAATAGCGTAGTCACAGTGATGTCAAATTGGATGCAGCCAAAACCTCTTCAGAATGCTAATCGCTATTCAGTCAAAGAAAAGCAAAAGATTGTCATCAAACAGCCAAAAATGATTGGGGCTTACAATCAAAAATATGGGTGGTGTCGATCTGTTGGATTGTTTGCTGGGTAGCTACCGACCGAAATTGCGCAGGAAAAAATGGTGGTGGAATTTGTTCTAAAATGGTCTAAACATGGTTGTTGTTGCTGCTTGACGTTTGCAATGCCATCTGTTGGGCAAACAAGCAATTAGTCACTTGGATTTCCGCCGTGAAGTTGCTTTAGTAGCCATGAAAGTCGGTCTTGAGGACTATCGTTCTCGTAAAGGTGGCCCAACAGCTTCACTTCCCTCTGCTATTACTTCTGCCAGCACAAAGCACTACTTGTCATCTACAAGCCAAGGGCGCTGCATTGTTTGCTCAAAAAATACGAAAAAATGGTGCGATTTTTGTGGCAAGCGCATGCACAAAAAGTGCTTTCCAGACTTTCATTTGCGCTAAAATTCATGTTTGCAACTTATATTCACGTTCAATTTATGCTGTTTTCGATTTTCATTAGCTTTGTGTTGTTAAAACTTGTTTCATGGAAGTATTTGATCATCATACATTGATATCATTGTTTAAAACATACTATTAAAATTTTCAAAAAAATGACACCCGGAGGGGCCAACGTTCCACAAGTGGAACATGGTTTTTCTAATGATGTTCTTACCCAAATTAGCTGAAATTTTATATTTGAGATATTCAGGCATACAGTACTAAAATACATGATAACCAAGTCTTTGAAACAACTGCTTTTATGAGCGGCCTCTCAAGGGTTAAGACCATTTTTTGACCTTTGAAAATTTTTTCAACCCCCCCAGAAATTTTTTCAAACCCCCCCAGAATTTTGGTGCTGCCCACCTATGCTCGTGACCAACATGATTAGGATTAGTATATCCCATTCGCATTGTTTGCCTATTGAGCAATGCCTCAAGCCTCAACAAATTTATTGCCTTTTGTCTTACTTTATGGTCGAGAGCCATCTTTTCCGCTAGAAATTCAAATCTTAAATGATTTAACCCTTGGCCCTGATTTGTCTAACCAAGTTAAAGCGTATTTAGGCAGCCTAGTTCACTTCCTACGTGACTTACATGAGGCCGCAGCCACTAATTTAGCAAACACACATACGCATCAAAAGCGACAATATGATAAAAATGTTTCCGAAACAATCTTTTTGGTTAACAATATAGTCTATCTGAATAATAAAGCAGTTATTCCGTCAAATCAAGGCAAACTTGCTCCTAAGCAGTGGACCTATATTGCATCGCCAAATTGCCAACTTCTGAAACAGCTCGGATTGTCTACATACAAAATCCACTTGTGACTCACTTAGTTCATCAAAATAGGTTATTGCAATTGCCTAAATTGCTGTTATCTGATTTAATTTTGGAGAAGCGCACATATATCCCAGGCAATATCATACTAGTTCAAGTCCCACGTTGCCCTAGTTGCCCTAGGATAGTGATAGATTTTTCTGAGTTACCAGCTAGCAAATTATATAAAAAGGGTGCGTTCACATCTGTCTACTTGTTATGTATAAAAAAATCATGTGGTATCCTTGAATAACATTTACTCTTTTTCAGAACCCTATTTTACCCAATTATGTCCAACCAACCGCCAGAAAATGTGGATGACAATACCCCCTCCAACATTGCAGAATTTCTCATAGCCCTGCATTAGGCAGCTGCACAGTTGCAGGTACATTTAGTACCTATGGGTCAGGAGACCCCATTAGTTGGGCGTGCTGGCTTCATTGCCGATATAGCACCAGTAAGCCTATGTGCTCAGCCAAACCGTTTTTGTAGTATAATGTCTCAACGTCATTGGTATTTTAATCATTTTGGCAAAGCACAAAAGTTTAATTAATGGGAGAGACATTTCATTTCAATTTAAAATAAATTTAATTTTTAGAATCAAAATTGTCAGATACATTTTTGCTTTCACTCACATTTGTTGAGCCTTTAATTTTAATTGTTTTTGGGACAGTTCATCCATATTTTCTTATTGTTTTGCTTCCTTCTTGTGTTCACTGTTACTTATAGATTTGTATCTGGTGAATTAAAGCAACAAGACAATTGGCTAACATTGTTCCTTTACACTTCCAGGTGGATTTAAGGGATGCCCCTATTGGCCCAAAATAATTGACGAGATAAAGATTGGATATGTAATTGCAGTGCTTTTTGCCACCATAGTAAATTCTGAGATTTTTCTATCGCTTTGCGCTGCAAACAACCTATTAATGGCATTTACTTACTTTCATGGTGGTATGGAAGCCATAATTTTGCTAGAATAGTTTTCAAAACGATTTTGAACAACACAAACAGCTCTTTCAGCATAGTTCTGTTCTATTTTCAAGTACAAGTTTTTAAAATGTTAAATGTTCAGCTTCATTGCTACAAATAAACAGGAATTTGAGCAGTAATTCAAGGCTTTAAATATTCAAATTCAAAAATAGTTTGGCGCTTAATGCCAGATTTTTGCTAAAATCAAACAAATTGAATGATTTTTTAGCGATTTTTTCACAAAAAAGTTGCGTCCAAAGTGGTTTGCGTAAAACGTCGCTGAAATGCTATTTTTGCATGTGAATGGCATATTTTTATACATACTTTGGATTAGTTGATATGGCGGCCCCTTCTCCATAGGAAAGTCCTAGATCAACCACTATTTATGTCAGTAAAGAATTATGTAGATCAAGCGTGAAGATTTCATATAAAATTACGAGTCATAAATGTGAATTTGCTGGTAAAACTGTTCAGTGCTGCATTACAGCAGTGTGTGAGATTCTATCATTTATCAAGCAATGCTTTTGCGTCGAAAAATTGAATATTTTTACCTCTTAGGTGAGGTGCATAAATGAAAGTATTATCCAGCCTGCGTTTGTTGCAGTAAGGAAACAGAAGGAAATTATGCCTGCATGCATAATGCACATTGTTGGATATGCATAGGCAACGTGTGCCTGCCACCGGAACTACATTCCAATACGTACTCTACCCTGCTGTTTTTTGATACAGCATGTCCACAGCAATACATACCGACTAGGCAAGGGCGATGCATACATAATCACAACAAGCTGATATTGCACATTGCCCTGTACAACTTTCCCAATGTTAGGTCTTAAAAATCAATAGAATGTGTCCCTTTATTCCCTCCTGCATAAGCTTTGTCAAACTGCTTTTTATCGAAAGATTTCTGGGGTTCAAGCATTGGGTGCTGGAAATTCATTTTTAAAACGCTTTTGGGCATCACAATTTCAGGAGTGAATGAAAGAAATAAAAATCGATTTTCCAATTTTTCTCAATGCACTGACGTTCAAGGCATTGACCTTTTCAAAAAAGGCATCAAGTGTGCATGTCTGTCATTATTTGTACAATGCATATGCGTAGGTATTACGTATCCTTCTGCGCTTATACTGCATACTATGCAGGCTAAGTCGCGTTCTATAAAGAAATATCGATTTTTCCTACATTTTAGGCTGCTGAAAAATTTCATGTTGTGCATAATAGCTGCAATTTCCTTGATTTAATTTTAAGAACATCATTCAGCTTTCCTATATTGACTTGCGGTAAAGAAAGGATCTGAAAGGTGTATAATTAATGTTTAAAAAC
This sequence comes from Mermis nigrescens, assembly GCA_036768485.1. Classification (NCBI taxonomy): domain Eukaryota; kingdom Metazoa; phylum Nematoda; class Enoplea; order Mermithida; family Mermithidae; genus Mermis; species Mermis nigrescens. Next base: position 29,271,803 of record JAVLUZ010000154.1, on the reverse strand, counting down.
AAAAAAAACTTTCAGATCTCAAACCATCCTCTAGCTAAAATATGGATAATTTTTTAGTGATAACTGTTAATCCCGGATTTCTGTTCAGAATTGGTCAGAAAAATTGCAGCAGTAGAAGATCATTCTAGATTTATTAGACATGAGATTAAAAGAAATCGTTTTGAATATGGTTAATGGATTTTAAAGACTGTTTTCAATTACTCGTAAAATTTTATATTTCCCAACAAAAATCCTACATTTTTGTTTGCCTGCAGTCAAACTAATGAAAGTAAGTTAAGATGAAAACCTGCAGGGGTGAACCATACATGTACAGCATGGGATATCTGAGGGGGAATCAGGCCCAAAAAATTTTTAAAAAGTGCATTTTTGGGCTAAAAAAACAAAGGGTACATATTAAAAGCACTGTTTCCCGGGGTTTGAGATAATGCTCATTCTTTCTAGAACAATAACTTAAAAACATTTCCTAAAAGTTGAGTTAATTGAACAGAATATAGTCAAAAAACGTGTACATGGCGCAAAACGCTAAAAATTTGAGATTTTTGAGCCAAAAATTACTTAAAAACGCTTAAAATGGCAAAATTTTTGCAACTTTTACATAAAATTAACAGTTCTGAGGGTTTGCTTGCAGCCACACCTGGGCGTGGGAGTATGCAGCACCCCTCTAATTGAGAAACCAAAATACTCCCCTCCCCAGAACTTAAAATACTTCCTATAATTCATTTTTTGAAATTTTATTTTGTTTTTTTGCAATTTTTTTATGCCAATGGATAGTGCTTGACAAGAAACGTTGAAAAATGTGTTTTTTGCCATACCGCCATTTTTAAGGCTATTTTTTTACCTTCAAAAAATCTTGCACCCCCAGAATTTTCTTGCTGCCCACGTATAGTCACAGCCATTTTGCCATGGTCAATTGCCATTCTGGAGGATCAAATCCTCCTCTCTCCCATCCAAAGAACACATATGGAGGGGTTAATAGTAAAACAGAAATGATGGATAGGAAAAACAAAAGGTACAGATGCATTTGATTAATCCATATTTTGACTCTTTAATATGAAAAGTAGCTGGCATTCAAACTTGACCAGGCAAACATAAACAATGGCAATAAAGTATATGACTAAAATATCAACGGATCTGCACATCACAGCAATAAAGCTATGAAACAATAATTTATAAAAACAAGCGCACAAAAAAACAAAATTTCGGAAAAAAGTCAATGAGCAACAATTGTAATAGTGCAACAGTAAATCCTGTTCTGACCTAATATCATAGATTCACAAGGTCAGGGTTGGCAGCACACATTAAATAAAGCGCTTTTTTGTAGTCACGCCACATTTTTAAAGCATTATTCTACCATTTTGACAGCATAATATAGCTTTTAACACTAAAAAACACAGAAACAGAGCAATGATCGCTTTTGGGTAACAAGCACATTAAAGTATTCCTGAAAATTTTTTGACGTTATTACTATTTTGTCCTAAAAAATTATTCAAAAAATGTTCCCACAGCTCAAAGCTGTCAGACGGTTTTATAGCACAGGGAGAGGGGTAGTTGACAATAAGTATTAAGGGATAAATAGTGTATTTTTGGTGTGAAAATGCAAGTTTTTTTTTGTCAAAAAGCAAGGAGAATAAAAAATAACAGCCTTTGAGGGAGAGGACAATTGACTTTAGATGGAGATCTATTACATACATGTACAATGTACAATGGCAGGCTCGGAAAAAAACGTCAAAATCAGAAACACAAAACTAATATGTTAGTCTTAGAATGACAAGACATTAAAATTTTCCAGAAATAATTTTAGACTTCGGCAGCATTCATCTTTTGTTTAGCTTCATGATTGACACAGTGAAGAAGTCACTTGCACATAATAAACAGGCTGAATCAGAGCTACCACATGAGCTCTATGAACATGGCTCAGCACACAACTTTCCCTTGTAAATCAACAATTTGATCGTGCAAAGACATAAATGCTGAATCACAGCACCACTCAAAGTTCTGGCAATGATGTATGTATTTTATCCATCTGTCAATTCCGTATATGTTGAAGCTATCAGTGCTTGCTGTTTTCCATGGATTTACTATAGGAGAGAGCCATATTCTTCATTGGCGTTACTACCATTGAGTTGATCTATTATTTTTGGTCGCCTCACTACAAATAATAAAAGAACTTGTTTGAATAAAATTAGAAAAAGGCACAAACTTTTCATTAATTTCAGGGCTACTCTAGCACAAAACAAAGTAATACAATACAACAGTATTACAATTACAACAAGGATAACACATACATCTGTCAGCAGACTCATATGCAAGGATTTGGCCAAGATTGTGGGGGTTAGGGAGCAAAGCCAATAGATATAAATCTTTTTGTGCTACCTGTATACCTTTCAGCAAGGGAATTCTTGGGGGATAAAATTATAAAGTGCCTTTTCTGGGTCCAAAAATGGTAGGTACATGTCAAAAACATCATTTTTTAGTGTTTCTGATGCTGCTTTATCTTTCGAGTGTGTAAAAAATTCAAAGAAATTAGAAAAGTCAAACAAGTCAAAGAAAATATAGTCAAAATATGAGTATATGGCGTGACCCAAAATTTTTTGGGAACTATCGACAATTTATGAAGGGGGAATTTTTCTGAAGGTGTGGTGAAAACACGTAGGAATGGGAGAAGGGTTGGGGCTAGTGTTGTTTTGGTAGCTAAAAAATAATCAAAATATGATATTGGTATAGTTGGCTTATTTTTAATATGATATATATATGATATTCTGCTATTTTTCATTTAAAATATGATATATTTTTGATATTTGGTATAAATTTAATATACATTTGGTAGGTGAGTACAGATGTATACCTATTATGTGATTTCTGCAGCCATGTAAAAGTAGGTATCTATAAAAGCAAAATACAAAGGTAATTAAGACTCATTTATTGTATTTCAAAGTCAAACGACTATGCAAGTGATCAATATTTTTTAGGAGAAAAGCACAAGCATTACATTTCTAGATGCTGTTTAAAAAATTTTCATTTATTTATAAAACTTTCAAAATTTACGAGATTAAGTAACAAAATTACATATATTCCTTTCACTTTTTGTCAAATAACAACATTTTGGAAAAATTATCAGACATGCACATGAGGATGTGGGGTCTAGACCAGTCTGAATAGAAAGATGGAAAATTTTGTAGGGAAAAAGAGGCAAAATGAAGGCCAAAACCGGATGCAAATTAAAAATTTTCTTCATAAGTGTTTTGAATTGACCAGAAACCGGGTAATATTGTGGTTTTAATGCTATTTAAACGCCTATGCAAGTTTTTGAGGTCAGTTTGGCCCAAAAGCTAAATTTTTGACCCCTACCCCTAATCGCCCATGCTGTGCACCATGGTTTGGAGAATATTCACCCCCAACATTTTGCCTCCGACAGTTTGCCCCCGACGTTTTGCCCCCAGGTACGTTTTGCCCCCAGAACTTCAGCGCCCAGACATTCTGCCTCTCAAATGCTTTGCCCTCAAACATTTTGCCCCTAGGATGTTTTGCTTCCAAGTGAGCTGTACAATAAACAGGAGTATGCATTATACATTGACAGCGCCAAAACTCGGGAGGACCTATTGTCCGCTTTACTTCTTTTTTGTTTTCAATCTTTTTTGGAATAAACTAAAAATAATTTTTGATTTTTTTATTTTCAATCTTGATAAGTTTTCAATATTTTTGGTTTCCATTTTTAGATTTCTTTAAACAATTTTCTAACCATAGTTCAACCATATTGCTGCTTTAGTTTTTATTGCCAACAATGTAATGGCATATGAAAAAATGACCTATTTGAATGACCTACTTAATGTGTGGTCGCAAAGAAAAGGCCCTGGATGAAAATATTACTACAAAGACAATGTAATTGTCTAAGGTCAAGCCAAAATCTCCGCAAAGCTTTATCAAATAAAAAATTATGCCTCTGCTTGCTGACCGGGAGAAATTATAATTAGGTACATAAAAAATATGCTTACAAAGGTCAAGCAAATTCCTGGGAATGTAATGACAAATAAAAAAATTAGGGCAAGCAGAATTGCAGAGACATGTTGATTGGTACAGTATTACAAGGTATTTATTGTGGGCAAAACATTTGAGGGATGAAATGTTTGGGGGCGAAACATCCTAGGAGCAAAATGTCTGGGGCGAAAGTTCCTGGGGCAAAACGTACCTGGGGGCAAAATGTCAGGGGCAAAATAGCAGGGGCAAAAAGTCGGGGGCAAATCTTCCAGATGCCTTGCACCACATCTGAGCATAGGGGGTTATAGGGGTATGCACCCTCCCCTCTGAGAAAGCAAAATACCCCTCCAGAATTCAATTTTTAAAATTTTTTTCCACAGTTTTTTGATGCCAATAGATCGTGCTCAATGAGAAATGTTGAAACATGGTTTTTTGCCATACCATTACTTTTAAGGTCATTTTTTACCTTTGAAAAATCTTGCACTTCCCCAGAATTTTCTTGCTGCCCACGTATGCTGTGCACCTATGATCACTATTAGTGAATCACAATGGTAAACAATATAGGTGGCAAACAAGGATCAAGAAAACAAGTAGAATTTGATGGGTCAATATCATGTGTTGTGATACCTACCAACCTATGTGAGAATTTGATATCTCCCAGATGATCTAGGCCACCCTTAATGAGCTGAGCTTGCCAAAAGTTATACATTTATCAATATTTACAGTGTGTCACTCAATAATACTACACTGCGCTAATTGTATGTATGTACACATGATTAACGCAGGTGCACACAAACCTTAACGGACTCTACAATATACATATGAACAAGACAAGATGGCTTAGTTTGGTATATGTACATACATAATTAAGTACCAATACTGCATGCATACTTAAGTATGTATTATGAAGATATGACCTGGAAAATACCTACTGCATCATGCTTCGAAATTTGCAGGTGAGGTAGAGAGCAAAAGAAGGAAAAAAGTGCAACCACTCTATAACAAAATTATATTGAGAATATTTTCACATTTTCCGGAGTTTTGATATGATAAGAATATGATATACCAAAATTCTCAGAATTAAAATATGATATTGGTAGTCCAACAAGTGCCTACTAAAATCATACCGACATTTATTTTTGGTATATCAAAATAACACTAGTTGGGGGTATGCACCTCCCCAGGAGTTGGAATACCCCCAGAAATCAAAGAAATCAAAATTCCTCCCCCAGAATACAATTTTTGAAATTTTATTCACTTTTTTAGCGATTTTTTGATGCCTTTGGATAGTGCTCAATGAGACATGTCAAAAAATGGGGTTAGCTCCGGCTCCATAATAGTTGGTGGGCTGACATTTTGGCCCAAGGTTGGCCTACCGGGGAATGGATCTGCAGCAACACTGAAATTCGATCAACCCCACCCAGTCACCCTATACAGACAGGGATGGAGCAGGAGGCAGCCCTATGCTTAAGCATAACATTTTTGGGGACATGGCCGATTTTTTACAAAATTTTAAAAATGGAACAAAACTCGGTTTACACTATTTCTGGGTTATGGTACTTTGGCCACTGCATACGTTAAAACATTGGATCAGACACAATATAACCTATGTAGTGCTACAAGATGGGCAATGCTATAAGCAGCCACATATGTCATTTTTTATAGCTTATTATGAGAAAATAAAATTTTTTCGAAAACTTTGAATTTTATGAGCTTAACAGAAAATGAAAAATAACATCAGAAAAATAAGAAATATTAAAAGAAAAATAAAGAAAAATAACATCAGAAAATGCACTTTATTTGGCGCCCTGGCAAACATATCCCTAAATATAGAGTCAACAATTTTGGACCACCCCTTGAAAAAATCCTGCCTATGCACGCCCCTGTATATATATATATATATATATATATATATATATATATATATATATATATATATATATATATATATATATATATATATATATATATATATATATATATATATATATATATATATATATATATATATATATATATATATATCATAGGTAGCAC
>JAVLUZ010000154.1:29135671-29263749 GCA_036768485.1 Mermis nigrescens | reverse complement strand
GATTTTGCTAGTCCGTTATATTGCCCAGGCAAGTCATCCTCATAGAAAAAAGACGAACCCATAAGCCCGTGTCTATTATGACAGTTAATGATGTACTTCAGCTTGTTCCCTCTTCATTCGGTGGTCTTCGACTAACAATTGATATATACCGCTTGTTCGATTTAAAATCCAGTTACCTTAGAACTATCTTGATAATTAATCTGAAAAGAACCGCTGTATTTTATTTATTATATGAATTTTGAAGTTTACCTTTTAGTTTAAAAAATGCGTCCGCGATTTCATCAAATGACTCGTCTTGCAGGTCTAAATTGGAAATCTTGTATTGTGTACATCGATGACATATTTTCGCTTTGAAACATTTAAAGGAATCTTGTCTACGCTATAAAGCTATCGCAACGCTTGCTAATGGTAAAGCCATCTTGCTCATGCCGAAGTAAAATTTCTTGGCCACAATAAGTGCAAAGGGCATCGCTCCTGATAGCAATCTCGTTTCCTGTACCAAAAACCGTCAAATCAGAAATTCCTTGGCTTAGTCCAATGGTTTAAAATTCGTTAAAGATCTTGCTAAAATTGCTAAACCATTCCATCTTCTTCATAAAGATGTCGAATTTTGCTGGAAGGCCATCCAAACCGCATTTGAGCTTTGAAAGTATCCTATTTGCAACTTCAAAATTCGACGATGAGCGCAATTTATTTTAACAATTGACGCAAGCAATTATGCATTAGGTGCTATTTTGACTCTTTCAAAAGTCGTTTTTATTCTTGGCTACGCTCCGCCAACTATGCTACTTCGGAAGAAAGCAGCAGTAGTGTGGCCATCAAGCATTATTGACACTATCTTTACGGTAAAATTCATTAGAACTGATCATCAAGCACTAACTTGGCTGGTGGGAACCTCGGTCATTTACGCCGTTGGGGTCTTAAATTACAAGAATATGAATACAATATTGTTTACATTCTAGCGCTTATAACTGCGCAGCTGATCTTCTTTCACGACACCTAAATATGATCATGCAGAGCGCAAATATAAACTCGAGCGCAAAAATATTCTTAACATCGCAAATTTAGAATCGGAAGACTCTGAATCAGATGATGAATCAGTTCCACTGACCGATTGCGCGATAAAGCGCCTGATGCCAATAAATCATACTAATGCGCAAAATAATAATTCTACTGCGCCAATCGACCCTATCAATCATAAACCACCTACATTTCACAAATGCATGTTGCTTACTGATGCTTTGAGAAAGCCAAAATGCTAACACCTGCGCTTACTCGCAGAGCAACGTGCTGATGACGAATTGCATAAAATTCGCATTGCACCGTTGAATGACTTAACAACGAAAAAATATCGTGACGAATTTTTCTCGTAAACGATGTACTTTTTTGTAGATTTCAACCTAAACATTCACCAACTGTCGTTCACCAAATAGTTATACCCAAATCTCTGCGTCGTTTTACATTAACCGAATTTTCATGACTCTATATTCGGAGCTCATTTTTCATCGCGCAAAATCTTGCCCGCCATTTAAATGCGTTATTGGTGGCTGCGCGGAAAATGATGTGATTGCATTAATTGTCGGAATTGTGATGTGTGCTTACAACGTAAGGTCGCATTAAATTCCACATCTGTTCCACTGCAGCCAATCAAAGTATCGCACCTTTTGAACTTATTGCGTGTGATTGTTTGCATATGCCGCGATCCCCCTCGGGAAATGATTAAATTGTAGTTTTATGAATTATTTTACCAAAATACGTGGAAGCCTTTGCTGTTTCTGACATAAAAGTAACAACAATTGCAAAATTGTTATTAAGAGAAATCATCCCACGTTGTAAGGTTCCCAAAAAATTTTTGACAGATCAGGGTTCAAATTTTACATCTACTCTAATTTCGGAAGTCTGTATTAAACGTTCAAAGATATTTACAACCCCATATCACCCTCAGTGTGATGGGTTAGTGGAACGTTACAATCGCACCTTAATTGATTGGATTGTCCAAACTGAGCGCGCGATCAGTATGATTGGGAGCAATTCTTACCATTCGCGTTATTCGCATATCGCATGACTCCACAATCATCAACTAATATATCACTCTATGAAATGCTATATGGTCGCGAACCAGCATTTCCACTTGACACTCTACTCATAAATGACTTTGTGATGAATCCGAATTTACCATCTGTTGCGGAAAAATATGTTATTGACTTAGACTTTACAAGATCTACATGAAATTGCATCTAAAATTTAGCTCAAGCGCGTGAGCAGCAAAAATCTCAATATGATAAATCCGTAACTCAAACAAATTTTTCTCTCTTGGATATTGTTTACCTCAATAATACTTCAGTAATTCAACCTGAAATAGGTAAATTATCACCAAAACGTGTTGGTCCGTACCGACTTATTGACTTACCTACTCCTGAAACTGCGAAAATCGCTTATGTCTATAATTCTCTAATCACTCATCTTGTTCACCGGAATAGACTTTGCCTGAGCCCAAACTACCTTACTCAGATTTAATTGTTGAAAAGCACGCGTATGTCCCTGGCGATTTTGTTTTGAGTAAAATTACCACATCGCCCTCTTGCCCCGGCAGTAGTAATAAGTTTTGAGGACTTGCCGGGCAGGGAGCAAAAAGCTAAGGATAACGCGCCGAAATACGTTTACTAAATGGTTCTAAAACAGTACATGCCGTACCATTATCTAATGTTTTCCTTTTGCAGACCCATGGCTGCAGAGTACCACAAGGGAGGCATTGCTGGCAGCAGCTGGTCGCTGATTCAAATTCAGGGCGCAATCCCGCGTCCCTAGATGGGTTTCATTCGGCTTTGACTGATATGGCTTTGGAGCGGGGTTGGATTTCCCAGACCCGCTGCCACAGAATGATGACCAGCGTGTTAGCGGTTTAGACTCACTAAGCATAAAGAGAAATGATAGAGTATAAGAAACATCACATGAGGCAAAAAATCATCATAGACGTATAAATGACCAAGAGCTCTAGTGGGAGAACAGTCTAGGTAGATTCCCTTTGGCCTTTCCATCTTAAAAGAAGAGACTTCTGACTGTAGTAATCACCAACGACCAGCAGTCTTTTGGGGCTATTTTGGCTTTAATTCAGCCATCAAACATGACAAATGGCACCTTATTTTGGGCTATGACTCAGAATTAGTAAATGACCGTAAAGGCAGAAGTTACAAAACTTGGGATTTGCCGTTTTCAGCAGCTATGTCCTACCTACCAGGACCTCCATGGCCCATTCGTACGCTATGTCCAAGTTGCTAGCGCAAACGGCCATGTGTTCTGTTGGGACATTGCTAAGTTCCCAAGACCTCCGTTTGGGTTACATCAGCTGCTTGAAACGCGTCTGCAGAACGTATTTATGGTCTGTTATGACCATCGTGGGCAGCAAGAAATTTCTGGGGGGGTGCAAAGATTTTTGGATAAAAATGGCCTTAAAAACGATGGTATGGTGATAAAAACACCATTTTTCGACGTTTCTCATCAAGCACTACCCATTGGCATCAAAAAATTGCGAAAAAAGCGAAAAATTTTTCAAAAATTGAATTCTGGGGGAATTATTTTGATTTCTGGGGGTATTTTGGTTTCTGGGGGTGCATACCCCCAAACCACGCAGGTGTGCTTATGACCCAATGCAAGACAGACTTGCGTATTTTCATGTTTACGGTCCAACTTTCAAAGAAATCTTGGCAATCCCTGATGTCGGGTCGACAACAACGGCATTGGAAAGATCCGTTTAGTGCGAATTTTATCGATATACAGCCTTTAGCGAGAACATTCACTCACCGTCACCATAGTACAGCACATTCACACGCACAAAAGCAACGCTGAATTTTCTTTGACATGTATATCGATCCAACCGCGCCGGATAATTTTGGGCAGGCGTGGAGTTTAACGCTAACCCGTGATATGCAGTATTATTTGGCAATGGATGCCTTGATTGCTATCCGATGTTTTCATATTGATAGGGGCTACTGTAAAATAACCGCATTACCGCGGATAGAAAACCAATACCAATTTTGTTTTAAAGGTGACAAATTGCAAGTTAAAGCTAGCGAACCGAAAACCAGATGGCGTATCGCGTTGTCTCGTACGCCATCACAGGGCAGTCGACCAGTTTGGCGACTGAAGTCACCATTGATTCCGGACGGCGGTGAATTGGTTACAGTAGAAGACTTCTATGGACCAGCTTCGCAACCACCAGTGGCTATAGCCGCAGCCACCGTTGCCTCTGTAACGGAAGCATTGGCCCATGCTAATGTTTCATGATAATCCCGACTTAAAAGTTCAAGGTTTGCAGGCCGTTGCCGACACAGTATCGGGCCCAGCTATAGCGCCTGACACTGAACCAAAATCCAAACCAACCAGTACAAGTATACCAGCCTCTCTGCAATTTCTTCGCAAACTGATATTCCATGGCATTATCGGATGCTGAGGCCGAAAAGGCAAGCTAATTTGTCGCCACCGCATGCAACGCTGCATTGGCGCAAAGAGGCCACCACCGTTTTGCAACCGATTGCTCCACAATTGCTGACGGATCAGCAGGCACCCTTGGGATGCCCAGTCATTACTACCTTTACCGACTTCCTAGCCGGATTTGGCAGAACGTCAAACTGACCCTGACATTATCATGTCGGATATCATAGGCTTGCCTCACCGCCTGCACAATGCAGCTACCACCCCAGGAAACACAGCAAGCTGCGTTGTCCACACAAATCGCATCCCAATCCGACGCAACCAAGGCGTGTCGACTTCATCGGCACCTGAAACTCGTTTTACGGCACCTATGGCCATGACGGGTGTGTCGACTACTGTGGCAACCATTCCAGCCACAGAATATTCAAAATTTACCATGAAATGTGGAGGTGGCAGTCCCTCCGTGCCCACAAGCCATGCATGAATGCGTAGCTGCAGAAGAAAGCTCAAGAGTTCAAATTGCTCGTGTTACATCAACATTTCTTTCATATGATGGAAACTATGACACGCAAGGCGCTGTGCTTTACGTCGCCCCTGATGTTTTGCACAATTTGCCGCACTTATTTGGGTGAAGTCAAAGGAACGCATTTGTACGACCAGTTGATCGAAATTGCCCAAGTGCATTTCGACAGATCTGGCCGCCACACTTACATTACGCGTTGACTGACACACCTGCGCGTCCCATAGTTTGGACCACACTTGCACAACAGTTGACTGATTGTCGTGCACCTGCACCTCAATTTATCAGCCAAATGAACGTTTTAACCGTTAATGTTTATCCTGACCAGTTTTGTGCGGCTTTTTTATCTGCCCGCAATGATGCTGTACAAGGTGCCGTTTCAGTATTTGGTAGTTCACCGACACCTCGAACCACCGAGTTATGGTGACTGGTGATTGCGCACCAAATTCGACCAGAATTTTTATGGCACCAAATGTGCCCGGCGCCTGATCATTTAGCGCCGATACTAATATTGACACGTCAAATGGTCGATATTTTTGATACATACCGAGAGTTTCAATCTGAATACGAATCAGAGTATCGATTTTTGACAATCTTTTCAACAATAGACGTCTGCACGCCAAAGTGCTTTTGGAATTTTCAGACCGAGGTTGCTTTATGCGTATGCCTACGGCAATGCCGCGATAGGCTGGCGCATGGTGGAACAGCTATATCGTATGTTGCGCGTAGCTTTCCTTGGCAAATCGTACACACCTTCGCCAAGTGAGGCTTTCCGAAATTCCCAGAGTTGACCAGGCGAATCCGAAAATCCAGCCATTTTGCACAACATGATATGCCAAATTCGGCTAGCAACCGTCCATTGTATGAAGTACCGCTTGGTTTGACCGTTTTTGAGGTCACCAAAAATCAAAATTTTACCTTAAACACCGTATCGAAGGTGATTTGGAGAAAATTCGTAGAAGACGACAGGCATCCTTGCAAGATCCTACAGGGTCCTCGGCGAGCCTTGAAATGCCCAAAGTCGATCTATCTCTTGATGCTCAAATGGAAATGCGTAGAGCCCTTGTATGATAAGACAACGCAATCATGCAAATCTTGCTTCTGAGATGCGGCGTGCGTCAAAATTGCCGCCGGCTCTCTCTTCATTTCAGGCATTTGCCATAGGTCTGAGACGAGCATAAGGAAAGATTGAACAGATTTTATGACACAAAATCCGAGCATACTTTGCGTTGGTTGAAAATTTGGAAAAGAATGAGTCAAAAGGCTTGTTCGCGCGGAAGTCGCAGCAAAATTAAAAGCTCGTGCAAGCCAAGGGGATCTGGGCAGCAAGAACCGCAGTCATCCCGGCAAAGATATGCACAAATGCATAATCGTTCACAATCACATGTACAATCACAGGCACCAGTAAAACCACACACACAGACTCACACACAACCACAGACCCAACCACGCGCGCATCAATTTACGGAATCGCGTCCGCGTTCCGAGGCATATTCACAGGCGGATGCTGGTCATATGTCGCGCCCGTGACAGCAACAGCCTTATGAATATAGCCGTCAGCCACAGTCAAACCGCGGAGCTCATCAGGGCCGGTCGCAATCGCGTCAACGACAGCAATGGGATCAATGCATTCGATCACCGTTGGGTCAAGATCAATCAGCCATCAGGGTCTATCAACCACAACCTCGACCGGGTCACTATTGCCCAAACCATTGGCCTGTTACGCAACCACAACAGCACCCACGAGAAAGTTCACGCAAAGATTCGTTTGGTTTTATTCGGATAAATTTTCCACTCAGTTACCACCCACCACGTTGTTACGCGGATGACTACGAGGACGATGGCGGTGGTAGAGGATGATAGTCATTGATCAGTATCAATGCTTATGCCAGCACATGTACAGGCGTAGGCATTCGCCATATCAATATTGCGACGTTTGGAATACGTGTCGCAAACCCGAATCGGATTGTGACTATTTTCAACAACAACGTCGTCACGGAAAACCGCGTGGATCGAAGGCCAATTATCAGGATCGCTATTAATTTACAAGTTCGTACAGAACCTTTTGAACTCTGCGCTAGGCGTCGAATTTGACCAGCAGCTTTTTTGTCGTTTTTCGTTTTTGTCCTCACGTGGATTCAGGACATCACGTTTTGTTTATTTTCTGTGTAATTTCTCTTGTCATTTTTTTCCTTGCTGTAATTTGATTGGTGGTGCTTATTTTTCTCTTTCCTCGTTATCTTGCATAATTTGTCATTCCTCGTTTCATCAGTATCTCGTGTTTTAACTCGTCAGTGTCTTTAATTTTGCTCAGCATAATCTTGCCTTATCATTCCGTGTCTTAAATTTTGCTCAATAGCGGTATTACTATTATGGTATCTAAACTCTTTAACGGACAAGGGGTTAATTTATACCCAATCTACAAATTTTTCAATTCAAAATTTTTCTCATTACCCCCGAGACTGAAGGAGACTGATGGGACAGCGGATGAACTGTCCAAGACCGGAGTTCATCATTACTCGGGCAACAATATAGTTATCCTAGCGCCATTGAGAGTGTTGCTCGAGAGTTTTTCCTGAGTGCGAACGAGGTCATGCGTTGACCGTTATTTGTTATCGCTGTTGTTATTTTTCCGTTATTTTATTTTTGTTTTTCACATTTGCTCAGGATGAGGCGTTGCGGATGCCAGAGTAGGCGTTGCAGATGCCAGAGTGCCAAGTAGTAGAAGCGTTGCAGACGCTAGTGTTGATGGTGTACCCCCGAAAAAAATTCTCCACTTCGTGTCAAATTTTTTTTTCTATGTTGGGGGAGTGTAACTACGAGAGTTACACGTTTTGGCAGGCACCTTAGCACTTCGCAGTAGCCACTACATAGCCAATACTAGTAGCTATCTACGATAGTGTACTGTGGGCTATGCCTTCGGTCTTCCACTTTTTTCCCAATTTTCAATAATAAAAAACATTAAGATACTTGTCCGATAACAAAGAGTTAAGTATATGATAATAGTAATCGTTTCATGCATACCGCTTGTACTAATCTAGAACATTCGTTGTGATTTAAAAGAGTTCCAGTATTATGCTGTTTGACGTTTGTTTATTTTACTGTAATGGTCCTTTGAGGCCATCGTAGTTAGTCTCGTTGGCAGTTGCTCGCTTGTATAGTGGAGAGCGTTTTCTTTTCTTTTGTGTTATTTTGTGGTTCGGCTTAACGGCCATGTATTCTACGTTGAAATAAATTAGAAAAACCTACCCAGGGGTTTTGGATATACCGAGGTTAGGTCGGAATTTCCAACGTCGAGGATTTCCGACTCTCAGAGTGGACGGATAGGTAAATTCCATATGATTGCTATTTTTAGTCAAAAGTCTTAATTCTTTTCTCAAACCTAAAATTGATCAAAAACATTATTTAATCTTTAAGGATGATTGATCAGTATAGAGCTCGTTGTTGTTGTTTTTCAAAGTTTATTGTGCTATACACATTAGGAACCAGAAAACATTTCTGTTGGGATTGAAGCTAGAAAATAAGTTAAACAATCAACTTCAGCCTTGAGATAGGTCAACTGACCTCTGCGGCAATTCCGAGACTAGGTAGGTAGCCTTAGGTCTTAGGGCGTAGCTGCTGAGATCACCCGACGAGAAGCGGTCAGCAATATTAGGACCAAGGGGATCGAAGCCGTAAGGTCTGTGAGGGTCCAAGGATCAAACGATCCCAGGCTACATATTAGGGCCAACGCTAAGGGCAGATCTAAGTACCTACGTACCTAAGTAAGTCTCGAAGGCAAATACACGCGTCCTATGTTGATTCTTTGTAGACATAGGGCGGCCATGTATTACAATATGTGCAAAGCACTTGAGAATTAGACTCTTTATTTCTCGCTGCGAAGTGGAATGGTACTGTACATATATGTATAATTCAGCAGCAAGAAAATTCTGAGGGTCAGGATCATCGTGGGCAGCAAGAAAATTCTGGGGGGGGGTGCAAGATTTTTGAAGGTCAAAAAATGACCTTAAAAATGGTGGTATGGCGATAAAAACACCATTTTTCGACGTTTCTCTATCAAGCACCCTCTATTGGCATAAAAAAATTGCGAAAAAACGAAAAAAATTTCCTAAAATTAAATTCTGGGGGGTATTTTGATTTCTGGGGGTATTTTGGTTTCTGGGGGGGTGCATACCCCCAAACTCCCCCACGCCCAGGTGTGGTCAGGATGGGTTAAATTGCCAAAAATGTTACTAGAAATGGAGATTCTGGGGGGTCTAAGTATGTACAGTAATCTGGGGGAGGTTTCAACTTCTGGGGGGGAATGCGCTCATGTACTCGGTGATACCTACACGTGGGCGTTGAGGGATTTCGATTGGTATACACCATGGTGGGCAACACCAAAATTCTGGAGGGATTGCCAGATTTTTCAAGGTCAAAAAATGGTCTGAAAAATGGTGGTATGACGCATTTTTCAACGTTTCTTATTGAGCACCACACGTGAGCGTCAGGGAAGGGATATGGGAATTTGCACCCCTCTAGAAGGCCGAATACCCCCTAGAAACCAAAATACCCCCTTCAGAATTCAATTTTTGAAAATTTTTCTTCACAATTTCTGATACCAATAGATAGTGCTTGATGAGAAACGCTGAAAAATCGTGTGTTTTCTCGCTATACCATCATTTTTAAGACTATTTTTTGAGGAAAAAGCAATACCCCCCCCTGGGCAGGTACAAAGACCCACCACTGGCCAGTGTTCTGTCGCTTTCGCAAGCTGAACCAGTGCTCAATTACCCAAATAATTGCGCTATGTAATCCGAAGATGAAACATCATCTTAGAGGTTTAAATCATAAGGTAAAAGCTATAGGAGTGTAAATTATTGGTACTTAAACACTTATGTTGTTTAATGGAGTGATCTGATCACCTATAGTCTCTTTCATTTATAAAAAATAACTTTGGCGGTTTCCTTTTGAATTTTCCCGCAAGAATTGGGCTACAAAAGTGATTTAAAAATTTTAATACATTAATACGGCTTAATTAAAGGCATAATTCTACATATGACTCGATATACTGTGAATATCCTAAATACCGTATTAGTTTAAAACACTTTGTAGTCATTATATTTTTCGAAAACCTCAAAGTTAAATGAAACGGACTGTAGGTACTTACGTATACAAATAGTCTGTTTCACACAAGTTAGGGCATAAATTTTAAAACTATGTCCGATAATGAGCTGACAGATTGCGATTATAGCATTGATTTGATATATAATTATCGTAATCCGCCGGCTCACTTTCGAAAAAAATCTTACGCCCAAACTCAAGTGAAACGGACTGTAGGCTTATCTAGCGCTGGTCAGGTTGTTGATGCCATAAATGACACAAACCAACGTAATGACCCTGGGTCTAATCGAGTGGGGACGATTTGCAATTGGACCACTTGACGTGGAATGAGCCTATTAAAATCTATGTGAAAACCTACTGTCAGTCACCGTCTAATCGTTGGAATGCTCTTTTTCTGTTTGTGCATATTTCTTCTTTTATACATGCGTCCTAGTCCTGCTTTATCAAGTTAATGACCGTTCCAATTAAATTTTACTCTTATGCTGTTACTGTTGGTAGTTCCGTCGAAGAGTTGTCAGCAGGGTTGCCAGGTGCAGGAGAATTCTCCTGAATCATGCCCGTAGCCAGGATTTCTACCAGGGGGGCTGCTCAAGGGACCTAATATATAAAGCAGTGACGCTTAAAATAGCATACTTGACGCAGTAATAATCAGGCATACGTGTATTACATAATATTTTATTGACTAAAGCGATACCAACACGTCTGCTTTGACTAGCAAAAATCTCAATGACTTCTTCTGTATCAATTTTTCCAGCTTCATCAAAATGAATGGCCAATATGGCCAAGTTAGATAACCGATCTGTAGTCATGCTTTGCCTGTTGTCGATAAAAATACGACCCAATGCACTAAACGATCGCTCTGCTGTTGCTGTAGTTACCGGCAGTGTCTAGACGATCTGTCCTGGGTTAGATGATCTGACTAAAATACAGAGTAAAGGGACACATCGTAAATTTACAAGTTTTTCAGGCTGAGAGGAAGGCTTTTGAGAAAACATGTAAGCTTGTAAAAGCCAACACTAGCAGGTCTGTGATAGCAATTTTACAGAACTAGATCAATAGCATTAGCATAATACAATATAAATACTCGTATAAGAGTTGCTGTAATACGATATTTTCATGTTGAAGCAGGCAAGGCATGCCATATCTGGCAAACATAAAAGCTTGTGAATCTACACAAGCGTAGTCAAAACATGATTGCACGTTTATACCTAACCAATAAATAAAGCTGTCTGCCATAAAGGCTCCCATACAAGTTCTGACTCACGAGCTCAATGTATAGCATACTTAGGTGAGTTGAATTTCAAATGTGTTTCCGCGCCTTATGGTGTACGTTTCGGTTAAAAACCATCAAAAAAAGCTTGTTTCGCAAATAATTCCAACGTGCCCTTACTCTGTGTTCCAGACGAAGTTTCTTGACTATCTTCGCCCTCGTCCTGCGGCACACTGGCGATGGGAACGTTCTCCGATTCAGTGCATTCCGTTGTTGGTAGAAGGCTCAGATACCCTCAATGTCCGCTTCTCTAAGGAAATAAATCCGAACGATTCCAGGCCGCGCTTCATTTGCTAAAGATAGATTCGATTAACATACCAGCATCAACAAATATGCAGTGCGCGTGTTAAACTTGTCATATCAGAATTTAGGACTCAGAAGTCGGTTCTGACTTCTGAGTAGGGTGAGACCAATTTTACATTATCTTTAGTTTTTACTGCTCTGTTGAAAAGCACTGCTCGTTTAAAAATTCCTGCGAAAAATCTTTAGGCTTTAGCTAGAAAGAACGACTGAAAAAACCTCATTGGTCTTAAAAAGACGCCATAAAATGGGAAAAAACATGGTTGTGGTTATATTTCAAATCTGCAAAAACAATCGAACATACAATACAGTATTTAGGCACTCAGCCCACACAAGCTGACCAGCTGTATATTCTACCTGCTACCGTTAAAAAAGTCTTTTCGACGATTTCATGCCAATTCTGTGTATAAAAATCGTGCTACGAATGTCTAAAATTAGACTTTTTTCCAGGGGGAGCTGCAGCCCCCCCCCCCTTCCTACGGGCCTGTCTGAATTCAGGAGAATCTAAAATTTTCAGGAGCAGGAGCAGGAGAATGGGCTTTTCTGGTGAAGTTGTAAACATGCAGGAGAATGCAGGAGAATTCAGTGGAATCCTGAAAATCTGGGAGAATTCAGGGAATTTTTCAAAACTTAAACAGCAAGTTATAATGATTATCATACAATAAATTTCTTACTGTACTTACTGTAGTTACTCAGTTGTATATAATTTTAAACTTAGATCCACTGGCGTAGCCAGTGGGGGAAGAATTCCCCCTTGGGAAAAATTTTTACATTTTCAAAAAGTGAGCAATGTGGTTGCGTGATGCTGTTTTGCGATGAAAAATCGAAAAATTCGGTGCTTCGCGCCGGTTTATTCTATTATTTGGCAGTTTCTACGTTTTGTGGAGGGAAAATCAAAAAATTAGCGCTTCAGCGCGCATAAGAAGCATTTTTTCCGTCAAAAACATGAAAAAATTTTTGAGGAAATTTAATTTTTTAATGGCTTAAATTGTGCTGGATGATGTGAAAAGCCCAAAAACACGTTATGTAACGGCCCGTGCGTTTTACGCGTTTTTTAGACGAAAAAATTTTTGGAATTCCCCTTCCCTGGTGAAAATCCTGGCTACGCCTATGCTTAGATCTTTCACATTAAATTTATTTCGTTCACGGATTAAGACCTAAGTGTTAAGTTAGAACTATATCCAAATAAGTTTCGTGCTTCCGTAGTAAATCATTCATTCATTCATTATTTATTCACTTAATATCACGAAGTGCAAAAATACATAGCTTTACACACCGTCTAATTGTTTTTATCAGTTTAATAGACCTTTGCAAAGCGCCTATAAACATTTTTTGATATATTTCAAAACGTAAGGATTTGCTTGCTACTGAAGTACATACAATTAGTAATAAAGTATTATTTATTTTTCAAAGGACATTGCGGCTAAACTTTACTATGGTGTGAACGGAAAACTTGCAGATGTACGTGGAAAGGAACAATATTGATTCAAATGGGGAGACATGCATAAAGAAAGTGCGGAAAAAAATTTTATGAAAAACGGACCAATATTGCTGAAGATAGAGTTACTCAGGATATAGCTACATTAAAGTGAGGTATTTTACAGTTTTACCAAAAATGCTCCGAATTTGGGCTGATTACATATGTATCTGACATTTTCAAGGTCGCTGATTACGAAAAAATAACTTTTATTTCACGGAAAAGAAATTTTGTGTGAAAATTTTAAATTTGAAAAAAAAACAATTTTTCGCATGTTCTTTCTGTCTAGATAATGTGAAAAATTCAAGTTTCTGCTTAAATGACGCTTAGGCTTAGGCTTAGTTTATCTGAGAAGGTGTTTCGGCTGCTTAGGTCAATGTCGCTCCCGCTTAGGTCGAGGTATAGATGCTTAGGTCAACGTATAGATGCTTAGGTCGATGTATAGATGCTCAGGTCGATGTATAGATGCCTAGGTCGACCTAAGTTGGTACATGTTATTCTGCATTTCCACTGTTTGAATCTTCAAATGGTTGGAACTTCAGATAATAAAATAATGCTGTTTGAATCGTATTCAAGTAGAAATCTTTAACTGGATGAAAACAATGCGAAAAATAGTGAAATTAAAAAAAATTTCTTGAAAATTTGGGCAAAAAATTGCACAGAAAATTTTTTCTTTAATCTTTGGTTTCCATATGATATAACCTAATTTTTTTGGAATCTACGACCTTGAAAATGGCAGGAAAATATCAATTAGTAAAAGATGGAAACCTTTAATAAACTGTAAAATTCCTTAAAGTGGCTCAAATGGTGAATGTCGAAGTATAGTGTTTGAAGTACCGTAACTCTGTAGGGTTTTGTATGGATTTGGTTTATTATTTTTTTCGCGTCTTTTAGTGACACAAAGTATCGTTTTTGCGTAATTGTGTATGGCAGTTCTGCCGGAATGGCGCTAGTAGTTTACACCATATTCTTCAAAAACTCCTGACATTGCAAACAGGGCTCTTTTCAGAAATTTTTGATGATGTAAGTGCAACTGAAAATTGGCAGTCACTGTTTTAAGCACAGAAACTGTTTTTCGAATAATGTGTATTGTAAACAATGCGACCTCTGCTTTGCTTACCTATAGCGAATGCTTCAGCTGAGCCTTGTATTTTCAATCATGAATATCAGTAAAAATAAGTTAAGAAATCGCTTATTGTGCCATTCAGTCGATGCTGTGATCACTGCTCGTTATGCCTTTATCTTATGGAATATATCTCTTTCTAGCTTTAAGCCATCAAAACAGATATTGTTGCGCTTGCATTATTCCTATTTACATGACCAAAAATGTAGCTCCTGATGAAGATCAGGAATGTGTTATTGAATGTTTGTCAGCTGTTGATGTTGAATAAAAATGTTATACTTTGTGGTGCAGCATTAGTCTTCCATTATTTTTGCCTCTGCCTGTATAATGCAGATATGCTCCATGAGCTTTTTGTGAGAGAATTAATGTTCATTATTTAGCCTTGAGTGTCCTTAGGATTAACAGGCAAGAGATCAGAATAAAATAGTTGGGTGAACCAAGGTACATTGGCCTGAGCATGCTTGATATACATGTGTACATACAATTGTAGATCTACTGTACAACCTTTCCTGCAAAATATGTCAAAATATTTTCAGGAGAATTGCAGGAAAATTTTTCCTCAATTTTATCTCTGTGCAGGAGAATCTGAATTTTGGGACCTGTCAACACTGGTTGTCAGCTGGCCGTTTCCCCAGCGATTTGGTTGACATTAAAAACCAGACCCAAAAAATTTACTATTCTTTTTCCGACCTTTTTCCACGTTTTTGGGAGGTCTAAAAACTTTAAAAATAGAGCGCCTGTGTTGAAAAATCAGTGTTTTTAAAGTAGAAAATTTTATGTACATGCAATAGCGGTGTTTGATGCACTTTTTGTATAAAAATTCCGCGCTCTACAAGAAATATCACGATCAGTATACGTTATTTATGTTGAAACTTGAATTTCCTTCCTTCAGTAAAAGCATTTTAGCAATTATGAAGTTTGTTTTTGACAATTAAAACTATATTTTATCAAATGGCGCGAAGTGCCCGAAAATTTGAAATTTTGGCTAAACTTTTCTTTATGGTGTGAACGGAAAACTTGCAGATGTATGTGGAAAGGAACGACATTGGTTGAAAAGCTCTCCTAAATCATTTTTGCATTACAAAAACTGTGCAGAAGATAAGGATTTTTAATCGTAGTAGAGTTCTAGGACCAGATTATTGATAAAAATGCTGCAATTAGCGTCGCGCGGCAAACATTGATAACAAATAAGAATTAAATCAATTCGGCGAAAAATTTTTGTAATTTCACATCTCTAAAACACATTTTTGCATTACAACTAATAAATCGTGCAGAAGATAATGATTTTCAATCGTAGTAAAGTTCTAGATCAAATTGTCGATAAAAATATTGTAATTGACGCGAAAGCGCTGGCTCAAAGATTAATAACAATTGTTTTGAATCACATGATCTTAAGTGTTGGTTCTTGCTTTTAAGAATTATTTTCGGCCCTTAGTAGAGTATGTTCCAACTGTATGGAGCCCCTATTTGCTTTCTGATATCAACAGGGTTGAACGGGGTACTGCGAAAATTTACTTCAAAGGTTAATCGGATATATGGGACTTTCTTATGATGAAAGGTTAAAAGCCTTAAATTTAGAGAGGCTTGAACTCCATAAAATTTATTTTGACTCAATTGTTACGTATAGTATTATTCACTATAATCTCTTGCCTTCTGAAGATTTTATAAGTTTTATGGTCATTTGTGTACTAGAAATGCACTAGCAAATCAGTTCTATTTAGAAAAATTTCGACTTGATTGTAAAAAGTATTGTTTTGCCACTAGATCAGCTAGAATTTGGAACGATCTTCCACAATATATTCCGAAGTTCTCCAAATGTTGAGACATTTAAGAGAAATTTGAAAAAGCTTGATTTCGGGAATATTTTGATGGGGCACACGTGAGCGCAGTCTATTTTTCCTGTGTGTCCTGGACATTTCGCATTTTACACTATGCTATTTTATTTTCCTTGCGACTTTGTTTTACCCTTGTGTTTTTTTTCCGAATAAAGTATTAGTATTAGTATAACGAGTAAAGGTTCGTCAATTCAGCGCGAAGCACCGGAAAATTTTGAAATTTTTAACTCTCTAAAACGCATTTTTAACATTGCAGAAATTTTCCAGAAATGCCTTCCAAGCCCAAAATTTTTATTATTTCCCAAAATTTTTGGTTGACAAATAGACCAAAAAGTGGAAAAACGGTGTTGGCAACGCAATTTTTTCCACTTTTTAATCTATTTCTCAACCAAAATTTTGGAGCTAAGAAAAAATTTTTGAACTGGTTGGCATTGTGGAAATTTTTGTTATCTTAGAATGCGTTTTAGAGCGGTGAAAACTTCATACATTTCGGCGCTTCACGCGAATCATTTAATTCTTACTTGTGTATCTTTTTATTTATATTTTATTTTCGGCAATCCTGGTCTAGAACTTCACTAAGATTGAAAATCTTATCTTCTGCACGGATTTGGTTAGTTTTTGTAATGCAAAAATGCGTTTTAGAGAATAAAATTTTAAATTTTCTCGAATTATAGTTTTTATTGTCGACAGTTTTGGAATTGGCTAAAATTCTTTGCTGAAGGAAATTCAGTTTAAACAGAAACTAACGTATATGATCGTGATATTTCTCGTAGGCGAAGTTTTATATAAAAAGTGCATCAAACACCGCTATTACATGTGTATATAGGATTTTCTACTTAAAAAACACTAATATTTTAACACAGGCGCTCTATTTTAAGGTCTTTAGAGCCCCAAAACGTGGAAAAGAGATTGGAAAAGGTGGAAAAAAATTTTGGATCTGGTCTGGTCTATAATGTCAAGTAGGGATGGACCGAATCCAAAATTTTTAAAATTTCGGATCGGATCGGATCTCAGCAAATTAAAATTTCGGGTCTGATCCGGATCTTTTGACCTTAGACCCAACCTGATCGGTTCCAAGGTACCCCAAACTGTGCAATAATTATTTATATCTGCTGTTGTATTACATTATTATATTCATTGTTTTCAGATGAGATGGGGCTGGTAACATAAGTGTTTTTGTACAAGGTCCGTTTGTACATGAACAAAAAGATTAAAGACGGTCCCAAAAAAGCCTTTCGTATCTTTGTACATGCAAATTTTTTGTGTACTTCAATATGATACAGTAACGATTTTTAGTGTGGTAAAATGGGGTTTTCGATCTTTGGTAGTGTATTTTAGCTAGTTTCTGCGTTTCTGACGCCAAAAGTACTAAAATTGTCTCAAAACGGCGCGAAGCGCAAAAAATTGTTTCAATTTCTCCATTTTAAATGCAAATTCTGCCATTTTAAAGATATGTAGGACAAACAATTACTCATTTCGGTGCTTCGCCGAAAATTTTCGGGAATTTCACACCTTATTACAGTTTTGTCTTCCCATAAATCTTTGTTCATTTTGTACACACAAATTTTTAGGTACTATAATATGGTACAGTAGCGATTTCAGTGTGGTAAAAACAGAGTCGTTCAACTCTTGGTAGTGTATTTTAACTAATTTATGGATCTCTAAGGGCAAAAATCTCACTTAAAACGGCGCGAAGCTCTGAAAAATTTGACATTTTTCCTTTTGAAATGCAATTCAGCCTGCATCATATAAGATATATATATATATATATATATATATATATATATGTATATATATATATATATATATATATATATATATATATATATATATATATATATATATATATATATATTAGAGATGTGCGGAGACCCAGGGCGGGGCCTGGGCCCTGGGGCTGGGGCCCTGGCCGGGGCCTGTACAAAACATATACCTATACTTACTAAGCTATACCAAGCATCCACATTATTTATATACTGACCTAACATCTTAGTATTACTATTGTAAGCAATTACATATTGCTTTAATGAATTAAAGACTTAAAAATAAGCAGATAAGAGAAATAAACAAAAATTAATAAATAATTGTGAATATAGCTGTTAGGCATAGAAAACAATAAGCTAAGCTGAACAGAATATGACTTTTCTATAGTATTTATGCTGATTCGATGAAAGAAATAGACAGGCAAAACAGTACAATACAAAAGATTACGATTACATTGCACGACAAATAAGTAACCCAGAGATTAACTACACGCCTGAAAAATTTATCTCTAGAAAATCAACAAAATCATAGGGGCGAAAATGCTTGTACGACAGAAAATCATTCACAAGATTAGGGAACATGCATAATCAAATTAAAATAATATTTAAAAAATTAATTGAAAACCACACAAAAATGAAGACATTTGCTCTATTATTTGGCACTTTGGCGCCGAAATTAGTGAAAAATCGCATATATTAAAGCAAACAAATTCTATCTAGGTGATAAAATAAGTTGCCACACCCTAGCATTTTTAAGGTACATAAGTACATACAGTACGCGCCTCGAATTTTGCATGCGCAGTCTCCATTAACTTTTGTTGCAGTCGGATTTTATTGAGCAAACCTTAGTGGGCATTAGTGGGCAGCTGTTAAGCACTTGCAGCCGTTTGATGGACTGCTTTCGAACTACTGCGGCCAAGATTCGTGGACTGCAGTGGCCATTGGATGCTGACTGCATTTACTTCGCTGTACGGAAACATGTATAGTATCACAGCTAGCATATTGCGTTAATTGTCACACTGCGTTTCAAAAGTGTAAGCATGCTGCAGGTCCAGTCCGAGAAAAGGATAAAAATGGAGATAGGAATTTTTCGTGCATATCATTATAATTCTCGTTTCCTCCATTGGAATCTCATCTAAGAGATAATGGGCATAAAATTGGAAGAAAATAGTAATTCTTGTGAGCGATCAATTGCATATTGCTCTGCAGCAGAAGAGCATTCGAAAATTAATTTCAGGCTGAGAGCGTCCCGCGTTTTAAATAAATTTGTGGCCACAAAGAGTAAAAGATTCAAAAATCATATAGGCCCGAAATTCCTTTTGCAGTTATATGATTTTAAAAGCGCATCTATTCGACTAAATCAAAATTAGAAATAAAATCAAAGCAAATTGCTCTTATCTTTGGAGGAAAAGGTTTTTTAAAAAAAGGTATTTACCTTCTGCAAACCATATTTTTCACTGTTATGTGCAAAATTGGGAAGAGCGAATAAATAGTGACTGTAAGGTCTAAGCTAAATATAAAATTCAACAAAATAGTGATATATAGATGACAAATAGTTTTGAAAATTAATTGTACATCATGCATAGTGCGCTGAGTTCTTTTAGTTGCAATATTTCGATTTATTCCCACTTAAGTTAAGTGGAAATTCAATGCTCAATTACTGCACATTTTACGCAGGAGATTTAAGTTTTATGCACAGCCCGTTGCACACGCTAGCCAATTCACTAACTGATTAGCATAATTTATGCGTCCTCAGTCAAACGAAGGCAAGTGCGCGAGCAAAGTCTTTATGAGCTTGTGTATTAAAATATCAGGGTTAAAAGTTTGTTGTTGTGTTTTTCAAAGCCTTGCGTTGAATACATGTTTAGGCGTATGTCCGCTGAATAGCATAAATACAAAATGGTAGATACGCATATATAAGTACTTTAATTGTACAAGCCAAATAGCAGAAAGGAAGCTGGCTGGTCATAATAAAATTTGTGCGAAATAATAGAACGGGCAATATTTTTTGAACTATATGCTTGCCTGAGGGAGACCGACATAGGTGGGCAGCACCGAAATTCTGGGAATTGAAAAATTTCAAAAGGTCAAAAAATAGTCTTAAAAGTGGTCATTATGGCAAAAAACACCATTTCTCGACATTTCTCATTGAGCACTACTTAATGGCATCAAAAATCGCTGAAAAAGCAAAAAAATTTCAAAATTGAATTCTGGGGAGAATTATTTTGATTTCTGGAGGTATCCCAACTTCTGGGGGTGCATACCCCCGGACTCCCCTGCCCACGTGTGGACAGACATCATATGATGTATTTCACTTCTGAACTGAATATATTATCGATGTGCATATCGTAAATAAATGAAAAAAGCAAAGATACAAAATATTTTTGAAAGCGGATAATCAGGAGCTTTATCCAATTCTGTATTTTGGAGGCATTATGATATTTATTATTTATTTTATTTTAATAAAATTTTATGATGTACAATTAATTTGCAAAACCTTTGTCATCTATATTTCACTATTTTGTTAAATTTTATGCTTAGCTTAAACCTTACGGTCACTAGTCATTCTCTCTTCCCAATTTTATAATATAACAGTGAAAAATATGGTTTGCAGAAGAAGGAAAATACCTTTTTGAAAAACCTTTTCTCCAAGAATAAGTGCAATTTGCTTTGTTTATTTCTAATTTTGATTCAGTTGGAGAGATGCGCTTTTTAAAATCATATAAGTAGCGGCAAAAGGAATATGATTTTTAAATCTTTTACTCTTTGGCCACCAGATTTGTTTTTTAAAACGCGGGACGCTCTCAGCCTGAAATTAATTTTCAAATGCTCTTTTGCTGCAGAGCAATATGCAATTGATCGCTCACAAGAATTACTATTTTCTTCCAATTTTATGCCCATTATCTCTTAGATGAGATTCCAATAGAGGAAACGAGAATTATAATGATTTGGACGAAAATTCCTATCTATTTTTATCTTTTTTTCTCGGACTGGACCTGCAGCATGCACACACACTTTGAAACGCAGTGTGACAAATAACACAATATGCTAGCTGCGACTATACATGTTTCCGTACAGCGAGGTAACTGCAGTCAGCATCCAACGGCCTGCAGTCCACGAACAGCCGCAGTAGTTCGAAAGCAGTCCGTCAAACGGCTGCAAGTGCTTAACAGCTACTTACTAATGCTCACTAATATTTGCTCAATAAAATCCGACTGCAACAAAAGTTAATAGAGACTGCGCATGCAAAATTCGAGGCACGTACTGCACATCGATTTATAAAACAATTTTACAGACACTGGTGGAAGTCCCTTGCATTTTAAACTTTATTGTCTAAGAATTATCGGTCAAACGTGCTCATTTTCGAAATAAAAATTCTTAATAGAGCTAAGCTATTCAAGAATGTATCGAATTGTTTCAATGCTCACTCAAATCTTGATTATTAGATTACTTGAAGCGAAACACAACAGTAGCCTAAACTTAATTTTAACAAAATTTAGCTATTTTTGCGAATAAATAAATATTATGTTGCGTAATTAGGCAAAAAAGATTAATGTTGTTCGATTTTCATTAATTTTTCATCGTTTTTACAATCCCGGCGCCAGGCTAGCACACCTCTAATATATATATATATATATATATATATATATATATATATATATATATATATATATATATATATATATATATATATATATATATATATATATATATATATATATATATATATATATATATATATATATATATATATATATATATATATATATATATATATTAGAGATGTGCTGGGGCGGGACCTGTACAAAACATATACCCTATACTTACTAAGCTATACCAAGCATCCACATTATTTCTATACTGACCTAACATCTTAGTATTATATACTATCGTAAGCAATTACATATTGCTTTTAATGAATTAAAGACTTAAATAAAAGCAGATAAGAAATGGACAAAAAATTAATAAATGTTTTGAATATAGCTGTTAGGCATAGAAAACAATAAGCTAAGCTGAACAGAATATGACTTTTTCTATAGTATTTATGCTGATTCGATGAAAGGAATAGACGAGCAAACAGTACAATACAAAAGATTACGATTACATTGCACGAGAAATAAGTAACCCAGAGATTAACTACACGCTTGAAAAACTTATCTCAAGAATATCAACAAAATCATAGGGGCGAAAAATGCTTGTACGACGAAAAATCATTTACCAAGATTAGGGAACATGCATAATCAAATTAAAATAATATCTAAAAAATTAATTGAAAACCACACAAAAAATGAAGACATTTGCTCTATTATTTGGCGCACAGCGCCCGAAATTAGTGAAAAATCGCATATATAAAGGCAAACGAATTCTATCTGGATGATAAAATAAGTTGCTGTACCTAACATTTTTAAGGTACATAAGTACATACATCGATTTATAAAACAATTTTACAGACACTGGTGAAAGTCCCTTGCATTTTAAACTTTATTGTCTAAGAATTATCGGTCAAACGTGTAATTTCGCAATAAAAATTGTTAATTGAGCTAAGCTATTCAAGAATGTATCGAATTGTTTCAATGCTCACTCAAATCTTGATTATTAGATTATCTGAAGCGAAACACAGTAGCCTAAGCTTAATTTTAACGAAATTTAGCTTATTTTTGTGAATAAATAAATATTATGTTGCGTAAAGCGGCAAAAAGACTAATTTTGTTCGATTTTCATTAATTTTTCATCATTTTACAGGCCCCGGCGCCGGGGCAATACAACTGGCAGAAGGGGCTGGGGCCGGGAGCCTGG
The DNA here is from genome assembly GCA_036768485.1 of Mermis nigrescens. NCBI lineage: Eukaryota > Metazoa > Nematoda > Enoplea > Mermithida > Mermithidae > Mermis > Mermis nigrescens. Next base: position 29,241,130 of record JAVLUZ010000154.1, on the reverse strand, counting down.
CACATCTCTAATATATATATATATATATATATATATATATATATATATATATATATATATATATATATATATATATATATATATATATATATATATATATATATATATATATATATATATATATATATATATATATATATATATATATATATATATATATATATATATTAGTGATGTCCAGTTGCCGCTTTTTTTACCAGTGCCGGTACCTCCTGTTCCGGCGCCGGTGCCGGTATTAAATTAGCATATTATATAGTTTACTATGCTTCTTCAAAAGGGTTAAATTTGTACCTATTTTCACCGGATATACATATTAAGGGCAAAATTTCATTTGGCTAGTAACGACTTCATTATTATTAATTTATGAATACATAATTTTCTCATGGCATTAAACAAACAAAAAATTGTAATAAAATTGAAATTCGAAGAAAAATAAAAGTTAAATAGTGTATTATAAGTTTAATTGTAGCGCAATCAAGATTGGCTTGTGCAGTAGTTGATTCTTTAGTCAAATGGAAATTTGGTTTTGAATTTTATAATAATATTTAAAATAATATTTAGAATAATAATATTTAAAATAATATTTAAAATAATATTTAATAATATTTAAAATAATATTTGAAAAAATAATAATATTTAAAATAATAATAATAATAATATTTAAAATAATAATATTTAAAATAATATAATAATAATAATATTTAATAATATTTGAAATAATAATATTTTAATTAATAATATTTAAAATAATATTATTAATACTAATAATATTATTTTAAATAATAATATAATAATAATATTTAATATTAATATTTAAAATAATATTTAAAAAATAATAATATTTAAAATAATATTTAAAAAATAATAATAATATTTTTCAAATATTATTTAATAATATTTAAAATAATATAATAATAATATTATATTAATAATATTTAATAATGATATTTAAAATAATATTTAAAAAATTAATTGAAAACCAAACTACTATGTAGTACTCGTCCTTCTTGCCTACGGATGGTAGAATTAGAAGAACTTTCCACTCTATATGTCGATGTTTTTTTAACAATTTACTGTATTTATTAGTGTCCACGCTTCTTGCTGTTAATGTTTTCAATAATATGTGTTTCCGTTAAATGAATAATTCATTTTTGAAGCTCGAAGACTTGTTCATGAAGTTCAGTCAAAATGCTTCACTATGCTAATCAGAAGATTTTTAACAAAATGCTACCTTTTTGCGCCTTTATTCATTAAATTGGTGATACATGAGCTTCAATTATTCTTTTTACACTTATTTTTTTCTCTTTTATCTAGCACCGGCACCGGCGCCGGTACCAGCCTGCTTACCAGCCCGGTGCCGGTGCTTAGAGCACCAGCGCCGGTGCCGGTGCCCAGGACATCACTAATATATAAATAAATAAATAAATAAATAAATATATATATATATATATATATATATATATATATATATATATATATATATATATATATATATATATATATATATATATATATATATATATATATATATATATATATATATATATAGAACACAAATTGCTCATTTTGGTGCGAAGCGCCTGAAATATTTGCGAATTTCAGACCTATTTTGCAATTTTTGTCTGCCCCAAAAAAATCTTTTTACATGTACAAGGTGATTTAAAAGTCTTGTACATCGATAAACTTTGCCGAAGTACAAAAAAACAACACTGGGTAACATGATCAGAAATCATGAATAAAATGAATAATGCTGTTCAAAAGGTTAACGCGCTTTTGATCATTATTGTGGCGTATGATAAATGGATTCCATAGTTTATTTTTTTAGCTCATTAGAACGTTTTTTTCGGAAGTTCATGAAGTGAAATTATGATGACTTATTAATTTCGTTTTCCAGACAATGAAATAAATCAAAGGGTACATCTGCATATTGTCCCTAGTTTAATGCTGCTCTATTAAATTCTTAGCATAGAAAGTTTCTTCAATTTCTCAATACTTCTAGTCATGGGCGTACGCAGGGGAGGGGGCGGGGGAGGCCGCCTTCCTTAGCCAAAAATAATTTTGGAAAGGTAAGGAAATGCAGAAGAATTGGCATCTCTTTATTAAGAAATCTCAAAATTTTTGGCGCTTTACTGCGTAGAATCATTATATCCGTGAATTTGAAACAAGCGCGGCTAAAAAACGTCATTTTTTATGGCTTATTGAGAGGAAATGAAATTTTTTTCGAAAATGAGAGGAAATGAAATTTTTTTGAAATGTTTGAATTTTACGAGCTTAATGGATAGAGCGTGTTCGGAAACGTCAGAAAATGCACTTTATTCAGGTTCCTGGTGAACATCCCGAAATATTGTGTCACCAATTTTGGACCACCCTTCCTTGAAAAAATCCTGCGTATGCCCCTGTTTTTAGTATAAGCTATTTCGAATCTCATCATGTCAAAATAGCCTTTGAGCATCACTCTGCCATCATGATTAATACTCCATTTGAATAGATGCAAATAAAAATACAAAATATTTTCACTCCAAAATCCGCGCTTCTATGTTTATTCTCGAAAACGGTTAACCTCTATAGAAAATAATTGACGCATAATACAGCATGAATAAAAGAAAATACAAAATGATATTAGATTTAAATGGTTATTGCGACAACCTAGGTCACGCTGGCTTAATGCCATCCACGTAATGTTATAATGTTTAAGCACTACAGTTGTATGCCCTAAACCACATCGCTACGTCTAGTTGAATAAAATTCAGGAAAAAATATTCATAAGTCCGATTTGTTAAACCTCACTCACTCACTGCTATATAAACTCTCGCGCAAGCATATTTAAATTTTTCCAACCAGCAATTTTTGGTATTAAATACTTATTTCTCAGTTTGTTCAGAAAACAATGAAGCTCGATTCCTGAAAATTCATAATTTTTGGGTCTGGGTGTGGATCTTTGCTTTTGAAAATTTTGGGTCTGTGTCCGGATCTTAAACTTTGAAAATTTTTGGGATCGGGTCGGATCCAGAAAAGTCGTTGGATAGTGACGGATTTGGGTCCGGATACTTGGACCCGGTTCATCCCCAATGTCAACCAAATCGCTGGAAAAACGGTGCTTGGCAACGCACGGTCTTTGATTTGTGGATTTTTTGTTGGTTTTTTGGTTCGCATCAAGGAATCTAAACTAAAGGTTCTAAAATTGAATGTTGCTAAGGCGCGGACTCAAATGGAGTGGGTTCTGCATCACATTAGTCATGCATATGGCGGCTAAAATAATAATAAATAAATAAAAGGTAAATAAATTAGGCATGCTGTTAGTATAAAAGAAACAAAAAGAGGCGAGAAATAGTACACATGTACATAAAAAGTACATATAATTATATTTTGAAAAATTATGGTTATGGGGCACCAGAGTCTAAGTGAAACGAGGAGAAGTAAGCAGGAATATACACAGAAAAATACACAGAAAAAAATATGAAAAATCATATGAACAGGCGAGGTCATCAGGGAGGAACTAGGTTGCTACAGTTTCGTGCCTTTAATCCTCTTTGTCACCGCAACTTAGCGGCGCCAGAGTAGGCGGCTAGATTGCCTTTCAAACGCAACAAACAGCGACCAAAGGAAATGCAAACAAAGATGCGAAAAATTTAGAAAATCTAGTCAATGTGCCCCTGCTGGTATTTTCAGGATAATGCTGCACATGACAAAAAACAAAAACTAGGCGAACATGAAGCTTCAGAAAATCTCAGTCAATGTGGCCCTACTTTGGTATTTTCAGGATAATGATGCACAATAAGCAAGGTCTTTATTTTTAGGCGATGATAGGAATTTTTATTCGCAGTATAAAAAAGGAAAATATCAGCCAAAAATTGGAGAATAATTAAGAGTTGATGGGGATGTCAAATTTTTGATGGAAGTTTTATTCCCAAAATTAACGAATGGATTTCGGATTAAAATTTTAGACTTTTTAAAAAGTTTGAAGTCAAAAGTGAAATGGAAACTTTTTATCCAAAGGAAAAGAAGTCCAGTATGATTTGAAACCATTAGAACATAAAATTTAGGTGCTTATTTACTTTAACCCCTATCAATTTTTTCATCTTTTTTAACATTAGGGTATATATAGGGTAAATTTGTTCTATCTTTTTTTTAACAATTGGGTATACACATGGCTTTTTTTCGAAATAGAAAATAACTTTTGGTTACTTAGTGAGCTGCACACTTTGCAGAATTTTACTACCCGGTTACCCGGCTATTTCATTACCCGGGTAATTCGGGTACTGCCAGGTATACCCGGGTAGGACCTTAGATAAAAGAGAATGCAGTGAACATCGTTTATTTACGGTTGACAGTGAGGTCTAGGGCAAAGTGATATTTAAGCAGTAAAATTATTGAAAAATTAATGCAAGATTAAATAGAATCAAGGCTTTTAATCTAAAAATTCGTATGCATTTAATGAAATTTTAAGTCATTTTCATAATTCCAAGCAAAAAATTGTGAAGCAGGTTTTGTAACTTCATGGCATCAATTAAAACATTTGAAGCAGGAAAACACATTGACGAAAAGCAATTTTTGAAATCAACCGGAAATAAAAATTTATTCAAAAACAAGTCTAAGTCTATCTGGAGCTGACTGCACAGGCGTAGTCAGGATTTTGGTTTGGGGTGCATAAACGTTTTCATGTAAATTTACGGCCTTTCTATTGGCAAACAGTTCGGAATTCATAATTGGCAAAGTGCCAAGAAATTTATTCATTTTTCCACTCTTAACAGCTTGTAGCTCTGTGGATACTAATAATCCTGATGGAGCAGAAAATTATCAAATTTGTACAAAATAGTTTTGACAATTCAAGCTTCTAACAAGAAAACTGCGAGTTACTAACTTTGACTGAAGATGTTTTGAGTGATTATGGCTTCTAAACGCAATGCTGGAGCTTTACAAAAGAAAAGAACAGTAAGTGGCGGTGCTATGCGCCGGAAAATTTTTGACGTTTTTACACATTAAATCAATTTATACCACTTAAATCATACAAAACAGACAAATTAATGCCGGCGCGAAACGCCGGAAATTTTAAATTTCCTAACCCTTTTTACCTGGCTTGTCTCCCTAAAATCTCGTTGCACATGTACAACGAGATTTTACGGCTTCTGGGCAATCTGAGGTTTCGAGCGGGATCCGGGAGCAGAGTTCCGGGAAATTTTGTAAAAAAAACATTTTTAATGTTAAATAGTAACGTTAAAATTTTCGCAAAATCGGCCAAATCTCGGTTCGGGATGAAGCCCAAAAAACATAAAATTGATGAACTCCTACAGTGGTTACCATGAAAGATGACGCGCCATCACCCTCATAATTATAATGGATGGTGCGTCGCAAGCGCCACGTTACGCCCATCAAGCGCCATCATCTCTTTTTTCTATTCAGCGCCGTTAACCTCTATCATCCCGTTAATCTGGCGATGCGGACGGCGCAATTTAGCTATTAATAGCGCCAACAAGGAAGCACGCATGTGAATGCTGGCGCGCTTCCTTCTTGTTGGTGCTATTAATAGCTAAATTGCGTCAATCGCCAGATGCTGGGATGATGAAAGTGATGGCGCGTCATCTACCATGGCGACCACTGTACATTGCACAAATTGATCTGAAATGCGTTTTTCGACCTCTGCTAGGTACACGCAGCAGCGGGTCGCTGCCAATATAAGATATAGAAAGATGTATCCATGAAATTTTGTTCTTACCGCTTTCAGGCCCATTTGTGGCCTTCTTATTAACAAGATGCAGTTCAGAAAACAGGAAATGCGCAAAAACATAAGAAAATTTGGCCATTCCTTCCAATTAAAATAGGATTATGTGTCCTTGTAAAGAAAGATAAACGAAACAAAGAGTAGACAAACTGGTACACAAAAGACAAACAAAGCAGAGAATAGACAAACTGGTTCACAATCATTTTCGCACTTTTACTATCATGCTCAATAAGCATGCGCAGTTTCATTCAACGAACAAATAGTGCATTAATTACTAAAGTGATGTGGAGTGCTGGATTATTTTAGCTCATTCAAGCTTTAAATTTGTTGGATCTATATAGCAATAAATAATAATGACTCAGCGCGGAAAATTTTGACGTTTTTTGCCTTTTGAACTCAGTTCTCTGGACATACATTATTGCAACAAAAAAATTAACAATGAAAAATTTTGGAGGCAGGTACCCCCAATGCCCCTGGCTACGCCATGGCTGACTGCATTTTGAACGTCCGATAAGGCTTGAACCAGGTCAATTAAAACAGTTGCGCACTTTTTGATGTGAATAAAAGTTGCAAGTGAATGCATTATAAAAAGCGTCGCTAACAGATAATTTCTTGTTTAAATTTGTTTACAATGAAGAATAAGAAGAATTCGGCACAAATAAAATAATGTAACTAAAAGAGCTGAAGAATGGAATATGCCTAGACCGTATGTACGCGATATATTGTGATAATAGGAAATAATTAACAGACTCCTTATTTAACATTTTATGGTTGATTATATCAAATCACATTTACATTGTGATTCGATCGCACTTTAGCAGCAATATGTTTCTAGGTTTCTAATTCAATTCTTAGCACATATTGCATAACTGCAGTGCTAATTTTCCATTTTATATTAGAGGATTCGGGTACCACCCGGGTCAGGTAAGTAAAATTATTTTCTACTCGGGTACCCGGGTACTCGGGTACCCGTTCGAATTACCCGCGTGCAGCTCTAGTTGCCAGGTTTCGATCCTCCGACCTCTCGCTCTGAAGCGCAACACGTTGACCAATCGGCTAAGTCGCCTGTTCGGTTTAGACTAGCTTGAAGTCTTTGACTTGTGGTACGTTTGTATGTGGAAAACTTCTGTTCTGCAGAATATTAGAGATATTTACCAATCAAAATAGGGAGACGTTATGTTTTTTCCGCCCATTTAACACCCCTGATTTCAAACTTTACATCCCCATAAATAACTCAATATTGCGTTTTTTGACGCGGTTTGCTGCACCACGTGTAGCCATAAGAAGGTGCTTTATTTCTAGTTTTATTCAATATATCCCGTCCCGATCTATAAGCAGAAAAGTTGGTAGAGACATCTTCGGAAAAATCTGTTTTGTTTCACTTTGAACCCCTAGATCCTAACTCTGTATTGAGTGTAAAAAAGTTTGCTGGTAAGCGGAAAGTAGCCCTTGAATCGTAGTACATTTCTATCAGGAAAAATTTCTTGGGACTCAAAACCGGAGCTTTTTGGCAAAATAAAAGCGAAACTGCGACCAATTGAATGTACATAAACAAAAAGTCGACAAAATCTTTTTAATTATCCATCTTTAAAGAAACCGCACCTCCTAGATGCATACCTAGGCAATGGATTTTGGTTCTGAAGGTACCGGGGTCCCTTTTGTTTTGTTGAGGTTGGTTGGTTGGTTGGCTAGTTGGTTGGTTGAGCGGTTGGCTAGTTGGGTTGAGCGGTTGGCTAGTTGGTTGAGCGGTTGGCTAGTTGGTTGGTTGGCCGGTTAGTTTTGGTTGGCCGGTTAGTTTGTTGGTTGGTTGGCTAGTTGGTTGGTTGGTTGTTTGTTTGGCGAGTTAGTTAGTTGTTTGGTTGGGTAGGTGGTTGGTTGGTTGTTTGGTTGGCTAGTTGGCTGATTGATTGGCCGGTTAGTTGATTGGTTGGTTGGCTAGTTGGTTGGTTGTTTGGCCGGTTGGTTGGTTGTTTGGCCGGTTGGTTGGTTGTTCGGTTAGCTCGTTAAGCTGGTTGGTTGGCCGGTTAGTTGGTTGGTTGGTTGGCTAGTTGGTTGGTTTGTTGGCTAGTTGGTTGGTTATATCATTTCTCACTTTTTATTTTTTTTGCCCCCCCAAATAGAAACTGTTTTTCTGGCGCCACCCAGCTGGGTTCTGAAAGGTACCGAAGTGCCTTCTGGCGCCACCAAGTGGCGCGAATTGTACACGGCATTGCCCACCTGTGCCTAGATGTGTCCCGTTCAGCTGTGAGGGGCGGGACATATGTGAGGGGTTCATAAGTATACATATTACTGGTACGCCCTAACGCGCTACGTATGATTCTCTTCTAAAATCAATTTAGGCAACTCTAAGGAAGCATGTAAATGGTATGTAATAACACTAACGAATTCAAATAGAGATATTTTATATGTGTACTGTTTTAAAACATAAATATTGATCTTTACTTAACTTAAGAGATCCAAATTAAGTGTATTTGTCTAACTTTAAAGAAATGATAAAAATTCATAATTGAACTGCTTCGTAGCTTAGCGGTTCATTCTATTAGACTATTTAGATGAGTATTCATGATTTATTTCTTACTTTTTTATAGTTCATCTTTCAGAATAAGTTGCATAAATCTGATCATGCACAAATGTTTAGTTTATTCTATTAGATTTTATTAATGTTGTTCACTTGGCAATCTGTTTACCTGGTCAGATAGAATAGGTACAGGAGAATTATTTAAATGATAAGGTTTGGAAGGAAGTGAAATATATCCATGCATGTAACAGGGGGATGGGGATCACCGCCACCCAAAGGGTGGCTGTCCTCCCGTCCTCTCAAAGCCCAAGAAATTTTTTGACTCATTTCCCGATTTTTGGAAAAATTGAATTTTTTGACCGTTTTGTTGTTTTTTGGACCACTTTTAGCCATTTTTAGCCAAAAATTGGAGATCATTAACCCACTCTCCCTAAAAATGGTCAGGGAACCCTCAACCCGAAATTTCGAGCCATTACATTTTATAGATATATCATTCTACGATCGCAGTTACCGGGATCCCTTCCTAACCTAAAATCATCGCTACTGATACTGTTTTGCGCCAAGTAATAATTTTAATTAATTTTTGATCATAATTTACAATTTTAGGCTATTTGCGGACATCAAGTTTTTATTGATTATTTGCTTTTTTTGAGCTGTTCATTATATAAATATTTCAGTAGCGGATTTAGCATTTTTGTAAGGAGGTAGTACCCCCAACTTTTCCAAAAACAGTCAAAAATAGGTCTAAAATTTTGCCCTTAATGTGCGAAATAGCATTTTTTACGTTTTAAGTCGTCTACTTTAGTTTCAAATCGCTTTTGGCGCAACATATTCTCGAAACATTTTTAGGTTTTGAAGAATTTTGAGCGGAGTAGTCATTTTGTCTTTAGCGAAAATCCGTTCTGAAGCGTCGGAAAACTAGACTAGTTAAGGCGGTAAGACGTGTAAGCTTAAATTACTGCTCGATTTCTTGTATTTGTAACAAAAATTTTTAAAAGTTAAGCTTGAATGCGCGAACGGCCGCACCCCTGTCATCAAAAAATAGTTGGGCGTAATAGAAAATGATGTGTATTTTTGATGATTTTAAGCGTTTTGTATCATGATTTTCGAATTTTTGGGCTCTTCGCGCCGGGTAGTACTGATTAATGACATTTACAGCCTTTCTTGGCATTCTGAAAACTTTATTTGTCCGTCAGCAGGGTAGTTTATGTATGTGTAGAATAGGATTTTTGGTTCTTACAATGATTTCTTGAGTATTTTTTCGGTGATTTGTATGGATTTCTGCACTAATTTTGCTGCGTTTTTGCAGAAATATTTTGAAATTTTCTAACTTTTTTTTGGGCAATAAATGATTTCGCCAACCAGAAGACGAAGAAACTGATACGTTTAGTATAAAGAACGGATTTTTTGGACAATTTTTGACACTATTTGGAAAATCGGGGTTCCGTTCCGTCACCCTGTCAGAAAATCCTGGATCCGGATTCGCCACTTCTTGATAACAGGACCGCATCCAAGAGGAGGCGGCCGATCCTATTCTTGGCCGGAAAAATGAAAAGATGGAAAAATCGTGCGTCTCTGACGTAAAATCTTCGAATTTTTGGCGCTTCGCGTCGGGTGTGAAGTATTTTCCCATAATTTGGCTCAAGCGCAACTAAAAATAACACTTTTTACAGCCTTTTGAGTTAGCATTACACGTGGGCGTAGGATGGGGGGTTTGGAGGGATGTGCACCTCAGAAGTCCGAATACCCCCCAGAATCAAAATACCCCAGAATTAAACATCTGAAACTTTTGGCAATTTTTCGATGGCAATAGATAGTACTCAATGACGTTAAAAAATTGTGTTTTTCGCTGCCACCATTTTTAAGACCTTTTTTTGACCTTTGAAAAATCTTGCACCCCAGAATTTTGGTGCTGCCCACCCTATGGTTAGCATGTCGGAAAATATCGAAAGATGCACGGTTTTTGCATGCTATCTCGACGAATTTCCTGAGATATAAACCCATTTATGCTGGGTCCACCCACACTCCCCCCTTTGTTCTTGGCCGAATCCTGAATACGGCCCTGCTTGAAAAATATAAGAAAACTATGCTTTAATAGTTGTTTCTGCCCTTGATATTGTTTTAAAACCTATTCTTGGGCATAAATATGGCTTTCAGGTCGTTCAGAAAGTGAAAAATGTAATTAATAGATATTTTCCCGCTCGAGTCACCCGAAAAAATTTGACGAATAATGATCACTGACGGTCAAAAATCAATGCGAATTACTTATCCATTCTTTAAGCGGCCGCCCTCCCCTCTCAAATCCGCTCCTGGAACATTATCTTAGTTTAAGGGATATATTATGATTTGTTTTCAGGGCTGTTTAAGCATTGAATTAAATAATGTGCGATATAAATTTGGATGATATTTGTCTCCCTGACGAACCGTTCGGCAGCGAACAAGAAAATTTAGGCAGCGGTTCCGGTGATTCGGTCGGAAACTCAGAAGCGGCAATTGGTAGCGATGCAAGCCGTCTGGACGACTTGCCCGTTCCTAAGCTTAATCAGGAAAAACCACATTCGCACGAGCCTATTAAGGTCAAGTTAAACGTGCGTTCGGCGCTTAAACCGTTCAGTCTCGGTTCATCTAAAACATTCGTGTCCAAAGACATAGACGACGTCGCGTTGCCCCAGCTGAAAAACGTCGGAAAAACGCCGTCCAAATTAGCCAGCAAAGGCGCCAAACCAACTGACAACAAAAGGCTATTGGTCGCCTCTCCCAACGCCACTCCAGTCGTTAAAGCGCCGATCGATAAATTAATGGAAAAGGCCAAAAAATCGTTAATTTATTCAAAAACCGGAACTAGATCGTCGGGTGATCCGATCGAAGAATATAATCCAGCCGAACCTCTTGACGACAAAGACTCTGAATCGTCTAAGTCTCGACGGTCTATATCCTTACTCTCACCTACTCAGTGCACGGACAACGAGGTTGCGATGCAGTCAGCTTTCGCAACCAACATTTCCGAATCGCTTGTTACTGTAAGCGAAGCAAATCAGTCGGTTGAAATGAAAATTGATGCCGAAAAGGCCCCATTACCAACCGAATTGTGCGATGAGAAAAAAATCGATACAGCAGACGACAGTTTGCTGTCAAATCCTACACTTGGTGATAAAAATGTCGATTCTGCCGAACAGTTGACGACTGCGACGGAACCGCTGTTAAAATTCAGCCCTAACAAGCGCTATTTGGAAAGTTACGTGAATATTAAATGCAGTAGTAAGACGAAAATAACGCATGGGAAAACTCGCCAAAACGGCAAAAATCGATCGATGATCGCGATTCGTCCAAAGCCATATCGAGCCGCAGATCGGACGCAGATAAGCATAGAAGCGAGCTGAATAGCCGAAGGCGCTCTTCGCCTCGTCGTAATAGAGAGCGGAGATCGAGCGACCGCGATAGATACGCAAGCAGGCATGGAAAAAGTTCTACAGGACGTAAAGACGATCGGGGGCATCGTCGGGATAGACGTTCGGACCATAGATTGCGCAAGTCAAACTTTCAGGAGAACGAAAATCACAAACTTCGATATGCTCTAGTGCGTTTTATAAAAACTGATTCTACAGCGAAAAAAACGGTGACATTACTTTAAAAACCGTCCTTTTCGAGCATTTGTGGCGAATAAATAGTCCTTTGAGTCAAAGACATAGCTTAGCTAAAGCTATTAAGCCCTTTTCAAAGTCGGAAATAGCTATAAATCCTTTTTCCAATCTGAAAAAACAGCTAAATGCCATTTCTGAACTCCCATGGTATGTTTCTAGAGTCCAAAAAAACTGCATAGCTAGTTTTATGCGCCCAAAAAAAGCTATGTAGCAATGTTTTAGGCTGCAATGGATAAATTACTTATCAGTTATTTAAAGCTCAAGAGGATGTAACGGCTCGACCGTAGATGGGCGGCACCAAAGTTCTAGGGAGGGGGTTGCAAGATTTTTAAGTCAAAAATGGCCTTTATATGGTGGTTTGGAGAAAAAAATCATTTTTCAACGTTTTATCAAGCATTATCCATTGCATCAAAAAATTATTTAGAAAAAACAAAAAAAATTTCAAAAAATTGAATTCTGGGGTAGGGTGATCTCGGTTTCAAAGTTTTTGGCTCGAGAGGTGCAAGGCTCCTGCCGGCCAGGCGGGCTCGATTGATTGTGCGGTCTCCGGCCATTTTTAGCAGGGATATTGAATGACCTCTAGTTTTTGGCAAAAAACGCCAAAAAACACATAAAAACGGCCACGGGGGGTCAAATAATTTTAGCTTTGAGGGATGACCGACTTTGTGGGTGATCCCGTTACGTGTATGGGGGAGTAAAACTTCCCTCTCACCCTCCATGTCCATGTATAATTCGGACAAACGTTATTCTTCCAGAGACCGAGATCAGGCACACGGGTCGAAACGGGATGATAGAAGAAGGTCGCCAAGGAGATCAGACCGGCACTCGTCGTCGGATCGTAAGCACAAATCGAGTAAAGAAAAAATTGATTCGTCTTCGAAAAACGCCGAGGAAATCGTCAAAGCGAGCGATACCCGGTTAATCGGAAATCGTCAGTGATTGTGCATCAGTGAGACAAGACGAAATGGGTGCGGAGCCTATTTCAGTGGAATTATCGGTAGATTGCGAGGAAGTTAACGATAAGAAGTGCTCTGAGTTGATCGACGATCAGAAAGATTCGTCTGTTCCGAATGATCAGTTTTCCGCTCATTGTGCTGAAACGTGTGTCGAAAAATACGGACTTCGAATGCGAAATTAGTGCATCGGAGAAATGTACCGATAATAACAAAATTGAGCCCGACGCTCATAGTCAGCAAAATGATTGCAGCACGGCTGATTCGGGAAATGGATGTAACGTCAATATTCAGCATCAGCTCGACCTCTATGGTCGAGCATTTAGTCATGCTTACGGACGACAAGGAAGTATTAGGAGTCTTGGCGCTGCTAAAGTTATTGCTTCGCAAGAAGATGAATGAAGGCGTTTTTTATGCGAACAAGGTAACTGAAGATGTGAATTTATTTTAACTTCAATTCATGCATAAAGATGACTATGCGCGATCCCGACTCTAGTCGGCCTTTTCCTCTGCCTCAAGCGTTGAGATATTTTTTACTTACGTTTTCCGAGTTTTAGGCAAAAAAAATTTGTTTTCAGGCCATTTTTATATTTTTTGCCATTTCTTACCAATATCCCCATTTAATTTTCAAAAAAATGTCGATTACTCCCTCTCAAAATCATATCCGTCTCAAATTTAATTTAATGTGTTTTTGCACTTCTTAGTTACAGAGTGCAACAGTAGGGTAACAGGATTTTGGATGTGATGTTGCATTGCCAAACAGGCAGTGTTGATCCTTGATTTCATTTGTTGGAGAGTCGATCATTAGATTTTTGGCAATTTTGATATTACGTATTTTTTCCATAATTTTCAGAACAAAGAGGGTAATAATGGCAAGAATGATTCAACTGTTGGATTAATGAAGTGTATCCTTTTTTGAGATTAATAAATTTCAGGTTCAACAGCTTATAAGCGAACATTAGTTGAGTTAAGATAGAATTAATTGTTTATCAAACTATTAACGTTATATGGTATTATTCTACATATTTTTTCGACAAATTTGATTCAAAATCAGGATAAAGACTGAAGTTTTTCATCTTAGGTTACCCAAAGACTGCCATTTCATTGAAAAAATGAAACAAGTTAATTTGCGTGATTAACGCTATTTATTGATAAAATAAGTGCAATTTATTATTATCGACAGAAACAGTGGCGGATCTAGGATTTTCTTAAAGGGGGGCGGTACCTCTGGCGGGGAATCCTGACTTCAAGGGAAAAATTAGCCGTTTTAACCCGAAAATCGCTAAAAAATCGCTCAAAAATGCTTAATTTTGCGCACCCCCCCCTAAATCCGCTCCTCCTGGATAGAAAAACGTTAAAACTGCTTATGGCCTCGCAAAATTTGTTCATTCGTTTCTGTCTTTAATAGTATTTACTACGTACGTAATTTGCATAATTTTTGATCAATTGCCTGCGCAGAATGACAGCACCACCTTTTGTTCCTATCTTCAATTTAGTGTGGTCTACTGACTAAATTTCAGCTTTAACTTTTGTTTTCATTACCTAGGTACTTAAATTTGAAAATGCATGTTTAGCTGCATTGCATATACGCGGACAAATCGCAATCATTCAACCCGGTATCAATGAGAACCGGGTTTGGTATCAATGGGAAGAGCTGCCGGTATCAATGGATTATTTAGAAATTTGAATAAATGGAAGAAAAATGATGGAAATTTACAAAAATGATCTAAAATCAGTCAATCAACTAGAAAATGGAATACGAATCCAGAAAATACGTGAAAAACCATTTGGAAATCAGCTTATCAACCAATCAATCAATGACTTACTAACCAATAATCAGTCAAACAATCAATAATTAACCAATTAATCACTAAGAAACCAATCAACCAACCAAGCAACCATCTAGTACAAAAGACAACCAACCAAATAATTGGTGCCGGTATCAATGGGAAGACCGGCTCTTGTCCATGTATGCTGCATTAAGTAACAAATTTTTGATCACTTTAGACATTAACATAATCTATTGTTTTCATGAAAATTCTAATGATATAATTTATGCGTGCATCTCTCTTATTCTAGGTATGAAAGTACCTTAAATTATTCTCGTTGGAAACCCCCTGAGCCATTCATTCTCGCGCAATATATTTTTGTCACCTTTCATTGTGCTACTTGCTCGCCTCTTCTATTTGTATTAGTCGAAAATTCGACATCCTGCATTTAAAGTGTATTGTTTTTTATGCCTGCTAGCTTGTATTCGCTATATTCATCCTCTCCTATCTTTCATTCATTTTTCCCATAATCCTGCTTATTTTAATATCTTAATGTATTTAAACTTAATATAATTGTGTGCAATAGTGGACACTGAGATGCTATGATCTCTAGTTTAGCCACTAGATACATCATATTCAGTTCAGTATTCGTTAGTATTGGATTAATCGGACCTGTACTCGACATTCGCGGAAGGGCGATTTCAGATTACATAAATTAATGTTTTACATTATGTAAGAATTAGGTTATTTCAACTTTTAGATTACGCAAAATTATGTTGATAGAAAATTAATTTTAGATTATATTATAAATTTATAGTAAAATTGATAATACATTTAAAAAATTTGTAAAGTATTTAAATTACATAAATTTAGATTATATAAAATAGTATTATCTAATTGATTTAAATTATACATAAGTGTAAAAGTTTCATTTTTTCGATTCGGTGAGTGTAGTTTAGCACTGCGCGATGCGAAGTTCCGAAATTTGCGATACTTCAGCAGAAATGACTCGATTTTCTCAAATTATGATAAGTTTTGATTGCCTTACTAGAAATTTTCAAGAATTCGACTAACTTTATAAATTGCATGCTTGAAGTTCGAAAAACCTCGCGTTCTTTTTCTTACTCAAATTGTAATTTACATAGTTAATGCTCTTGTTTTTGCATTTGGAGTAAAATTGGGTCAACAAATAGCTTGCATATGCATAACGCGAAGCGCCAGAAACTTTTGAGTTTCTGAAATGGGTCGCAGATCACGAAAGGGTTGGCAATATGCAGATGCATATATTAACAGTATCAATGTATATGTACAAAAAATTTTCGCTCTTACGAAATAGACTACGGAGATCTTTGCACCTGAACACAGTAGATCAAACAGAAAAAAATAATGTTTCTTATCAGACGTGTACAACAAGGGAATTCCGGGTGAAATTTTAAAATGCTTTTTTTACTCAAAAATGACTGATTCGCGTCAAAAACATTGTTTCCGGCATTGCTGACGATGCTCTATCTTCCTAGAGCATAAAAACATGAATAAATCTGAAAAAATTTTACCTACATAAAAACACTGAAACAGCATCTTTTGTACGAATTTTTAGTAAGCTTTTGGAACATCGCGAATTCTGGGGAAGGGTGAAAATCAGACATGCATAGCATGGGAATTCTGGTGGATGTAAGATTTTAAAGTGCCTTTCTGGGTCCAAAAGTTGTGGATACGCGTCAAAAACATATTTTCTGCGTTTCTGACGATGCTCTGTCTTTCTAGAGCATAAAAACATAAATATTCGAAAAAATCAAAAAGTCTAATAAATTGAACAAAATATAGTCAAAACATGAGTATGTGGTATAATGATAGCTGAAAACGCTTAAAAAACACCTTTCTACGAATTTTTAGAAGTTTTCGGAAACTTTCGAAAAACTGGCATTTTGGGGGGTCAAACCCCTCTAACCTCCTCCCCGCCCCCAAGATTATATATGCTGGAAACCCTTCCCCAAGATCGTTTAGGTATGCTTCTTATTGATTTTTCCAGAATGAAAGTGAGTCAGCGGCGGCTACGCGAGCTTGTGCTAACAGCAATACGACCGTTCCTCGCGGACGTGACATTTCAGCGACTGCCAAAATTAAGTCGGCCAGTGATAGCGCTGTCGCCGAAGACCAACGCCGTCCTGACAAGAAAGTGCGTCGGCGTAGAACTTCCGCTTCTCCTCCGCCGCCCCCACCTAAAAAAGATCGCGGCGGCGACGCCCTGAAGTCGTCGACAAAAAGCCCTACAGTAATAGTGACTCCGACGACGAATGTCGCCGTTATTCCGCCGCCACCGCCAAGATCTGCCCCACCTATTGATGTAAGCCTTGTTCATACGCATGTTGGTGTGTTGTGTGTTTAAAACGTAGATGTTTTGATTCTATTTTTTATATTTTGGTTTTTATTTTCGATAATTTTATGATTTTTATTCCATCCTATCAGTGTTGTGTACAAAATAGAAAAATGTGGCATTTTATAAATTTTTCATCAATGTATCGTATGCTCGTTGCTTGTTATCTTTAGCGTCATAGTTTACAGAACGCTGCGAAGGGCAAAAAGCCATTTTCTGTCTGTGCTAAAGCGTACTGCAGGCACGCGTATGCAATGGGTGTTTGGGGAATTCTGCTACTCAAAGTCGATCGTATCTTTTGATATTTTCACTCATCCGCGAAAAGTGTGCGAATATTTGTTTTAAAGGCCTTTTCGAAGTTTTTGATGCTTTTGATTAAAAATTTGGGGTGCTATTCAGCTCAATTACCCATCTGAAATTGGTCAATCTTTCCTGCCAAAAAATAGAGCTGTTGCTTTAGTGTGATTTAATTTAATTTAATTTGATACAATGCGATTCTTGCAATAATTTCGCTCGCTGTCTTTACGTTAAGCTATGTTTCTTGCAGTTTACATAATATGATAAATACTTCGTTCACTGAAAAAGTGTGGAAACAAAGAAAATAAACCGTAAACAACGTCGAGAAAAGTTTATATGCGCTTAAGGATTTGATAACACGCGGAATATCTTAAAGCTTGAAAGTATGTAGTCTATTTTAAAATAAGCTTGATAAAATAGCCAGCGAATGATATATGCCGAAAATTTTTATTTTTCCTCCACCTTAACGCAAGATGCGCAGTCATCGTGCAATGTGCTTTAGTGGCCGTGACAGTAAGCAATAGCGCGTCCGCGAAGCAGGCTGCTCGATAGATGGACGAGCTGAAGGGTTCTTTAAACGGACTGATTTTAAAGAAAGGAAAGAAAAAGTTCGAAAATCAAACAAAATCTTACTTTTGTATCCATACCTAACCAAAGATCTTGAAGGCCAACGGATCGTTCAAGTCTGTACTTGAATTGACGGAATGAAGCTTTTGTCCTTGCCTAGATGTGGTAGTAGGTCCTGGCTTTTTTTGTAAGGGGGAAAAATTGAGGTTCGTGAAAAGAATTTTACACCTTTATAAGCTTAACTAATTATTCTAGCTGAAGTATTATCTTTTTGGGGACAATGTGACAGTAATTTTAACGTTTTTTGCACGATTTTCACCAAAACTTGGAAAATTTCTAAATATCGTAATTACTTCCTATTTAGATCAATTAAAATCAATCGTAGTACAGTCTTCAGCATTTTTGTACTGATTCAAACATCTTCTTCATTTTCGCGTCTGATTTTTAAACCTTTTATACGGGAACTAAGAGCTCTATTTAACAATTTGTCACTATTTTCTGTAGGTTTAAGATAAAATTAACTTTTTGATGTCTGTGTTGACATTCATTTCATAAGTGCATTGGTCTCTATTGTGAGATTTATTCAGCATATTTTAATTGCACTCATTTCTATAAAATTTTAGCACTTTTGGACAGCAAGTGAGTCGCAAGTTACAGACTTGTAGGTACTGTACGAAAAAGCTGTATTCTTGATGTACAAAAGATTTTTCGCCTTTACAAAGACTTTTCTGGAGATCGTTGCATACATGTGCAAAGAGACTCATATAAAGAAACAGTGTGATAGTCCAAGTTGCCCTCTGCAATGTTATGTTGGCATTGATTGCAAAGTCTTGCGTTTAGCAATGCTTCGATTTCTTAAGATATTTTTTTTCAGCAGCAAGTGCGTATGTCGCAGCAGCAGAGTGTAGTTCAAAATAGCGTAGTAGCTCCGACGCAATTCGCCTACGTTCAACAGGCCCAACAAGCCGTGCTGGTTCCCGTGGCCACCTATAGACCACTGTTTAACTCGAATCTGGTTCAGTGCCACGCAGGGGGCTTCAATCAGGCCATGCTGCCGCCACCCCACCAGACTTTAGCCGGTTCGCCCTACCCGCAGCCTCCCATTTTGTACGAGCAGCCACCTCAGCAGCATCCCAACATACAACTGCTCAATTCGCAGCCAGTGACGGCGCACGACTTTCGTCCCAGATCTATTAAAAGAATCATTTGATTTCGTCTTACATATTTGCACTTGACTAGAACGAATTCGTACAGTACCTACTACATTTCTTGCCTCAAAATCGGAACACTTGACAATAACACATGAGGACGTCTTATGTTATAAGCAGACTTGCATACATATGGGGGTTTCGAGGGTAGATCTCCGAATGGAAAATGAGAAATTTTCCTGAAAAAGGAACAAAATGATGGCAAAAACGATGAAAATGGAAAAAATTTCAATTCAAAAGAAACTCGATTCTTGACCTTCCTCTTGATCGGCCATGTTGTGAAATTAGCAATCCTTAGCAAAGCTTAATGATTGTTGTTCAATTTTCGTATATGAACTGTACGTATGTATATGTATATACGTATTTAATCCTTAGCATCCTGGATTTTAGCCTTTTGCATCGTGTGAGCAGCATATGTACGTACGTGATCCTGTGGTGGTGGTGGTTTTGACGCCGCCTTCTACTGACCTGTGCAAAATTTTGTATTATTGAGAAGCCATAGAAAACATACGTTCTTACGAGTTTTATGTATCATATTTTGAATTAATGGTATATTTTTTCGTAGCAATTCAAATCATTCTTTCAATACGTTTCGTTTACTTATATACGTATGCACTTAATTTTTCAATGATTTATGCTCTAAGGAAGAAGGGTATTGCTTCAAACGCTATGAAATCGCGTTTCTGAACGTTTATTTGTTTTTTTTCCAAGCTCAATGGAGATGACTAAAGAAATTTTTAGGGCTGCCTCCACAGCACATGATCAGGGGAATGGGGGTTTCACGCCTCCTCCCCAGAAAAATTCTACCACCCGCAGAAATTTTTTCACCCCCCCCCCCCCAGAATTCGCAATTTTATGAAAGTTTCCAACAATTTCCTAAAAATTCGTAAGAAAGGTGCTTTTTCAAGTGTTTTTAGCTATCTGTTTGCTCAAAAGTGTCAAATTTTCGTCGCTTCGCGCCATATACTCAAGTTCGATCAGGTTTTGCTCAATTTATTAGACTTTTTTTATTTTTTTTCGAAATTTTTTCTTGTTTTTATGCTCTAGAAAGATAGAGCATCGTCAGAAACGCCTAAAACCTGTGTTTTCGACGCGTACCTAGTATTTTTGGGCTCAAAAAGGGCACTTTAAGATATCTTTCTTCCAGAATTCCCATGCTGTGCATGTATTGGCTGCTCCCTATGATCCTCATCCCGTGCCGTCTCGGTGAACAGCGTTGGCTCTTTGTATGTCAAATTTTGAGAGATTGCCTACATGTTATGTTGGTCTTGCTTTCAGAATCCTTTTATATCAGAACTCTAACAGGAATCAGTCAGACCTAAAAAATCGATTCCCGGAATTTGCTACGTTTTTTACTATTTCGGACATTAATACATAGATCGAGCCTAACGACAAACGTTGAAAAATAATGCGTTTTGCACATGGCATCAAGTTTTGACGCTTTTATCTTTGCTTTGAAAATTTTCATGCGTACCTAATTTTTTTCGTTTTGCGCGTTTATACTCATGTCCATAAATGCTGAGCATGGCCGATCTGGGAGGGCTCAGCCGGTCTGAAGTTGGGTCAAAAATTAAGCTCTTCTATGCCAAAATTATTTTCCAAAACTAGTATAACGCTAAAATAGCGTTAAAACTGTCCATGTACAAAGACGGTCTGGAAAAGTCTTTGTACATCGGGAAAAATCTTTGCCGAATACGAAAAAACGTGTCCAGGGGTCTTTAGATAAATAAAACCCCCTCACGAGCATGTCTTCTCGTGCCGCATCAGTATTTAAAAATTTTGTGCAAAATTAAGGGAAAGATTATTTTTGCCCATCGTGTTTTTAAAGATTTGAACCCTTCTTGAGTCCCTGAGCTACACAAATGACTGCAGTGCAGACCATAATGTGATCAGTTGGAGCCCAAATTTATGGCTCTTTTTTCGATGAAAATTTAGAAAGCGGGTCAAAAAATTTGATTTTAGGCGCAAAAACACCATTTTCTAATGTTTATTGTTCAGTATCAAAAAATCAATATAAAAACGAAATTAATTTTCAGTAATGTAATTTTGGGTGCTTGGAGGTTTGGATTTCTATGGTGATGATCATCTTGGGCATATATGTAAGGGAGATGGGGGATCTCCCACCAAAAGTTGGCCGTCTTCCCCTCCCTATCCCCTCACAAAAAGCCAGAAAATTTTTGAATTCTCCCCATCCGATTTTTGGAAAAAATAGAATTTTTGGCCGTTTTTTGCTGTTCAGGTCAAAAATCGGAGGTCCATTACCCTACCAATTTCAAGCCGTTACATGTCTGTTCTTGGGGCCCTGTCCGTCTGGGTTGTTCTATTTGACTTATGCCTTTATGTTTTGTTTTTTTAATGTTTTTGTCATATTTTTTGAAATTTTTGTCAGTTTTTACATCATTCGAACCCTCCCTAAAACATGGTCGCTGTCCTAGGTGGGCAGCACCTAAATTCTGGGTGCAAGATTTTTTAAAGGTCACAAAATTGGGTCTCAAAAATGGTGGTTTGGCGGAAAAATGCCCTTTTTAAACGTTTATCATTGAGCACTATCCATTGGCATCAAAAATCGCAGAAAAACAAACAAATTCAAAATTGAATTCTGGGGTATTCCATACATGTAACAGGGTGGATGGGAGGATCCCCGCGCCCAAAGTCGGACGTCCTCCCCCCAAACCCACAAAATTTTTGTTGACTCCGTTGGCCGTTTTTAGGCGTTTTTTTGGCCATTTTTGGCCAAAAATTAGAGGTCATTCACCCCCCCCCCTAAAAATGGCTGGGACCTTCTAATTTCGGGCTGTTACCTGTATGGGGTATTCGGCCTTCACCCCAACCCCCACGTCCACGTGTAGTCGTTGCCCATGTAAGGTCAGGCTCTTCTCCCGACTCACGCCTATTTGTGCTTCAATCATTGGATGCTTTAATGTTGAGATCGTTTTGCTTTTGATGGGCTCGAAATTGCAAAATCCAGGACGCTTCTTGCTCAGTAATGGGTTGTTTTATGATTGATACATTTGACTACTATTTGTTAAATTAGCTGTTTGCTTGCACAATTTGTCGAATAAGCTATATTGAAGATTGTAGATTTTTCATTTTTCGAACTTTATTGTAATCATACATGCACATAGGGGGTGAGGGGGAGTATTACTTCCCTGAAGTAAATCAACAGACAGGTACTGTCCGGGCAATTTTAAGCTGATATGTTTTTTGCATCGTTTTTGAGGTCAAAAGCAGTAAAAATGTCAAAAAAATTCAGTATTTTTATGTACTTCGGCAAGAAGGTATAATCCGGTTCAAATATCAATGTCTGAGTACGGTTGTGTTTTAAAAAGTTTCTCGTCAGTGGTTCTGTCTGATTGCAATGGATTTTTTCGAGAATCGTATTCGGAAGATTGCCTAATGAATTGTACATATTGCGATATCAAATATGTACATTAGTTTAATATCCTGCATTGAAAATTTACGTATTACGTTGAGTAGTCGAGTTTTGGCTCAAGTTCGTTAAATTATTTTTAAAATGTTTTTTCAGCCCCATAGCCAATGGTCTTTATATTGAGGCGTGTAATATATGTCATACATGAGTAAAAAGTAGAGTTAACTAGACTTGAGAATCCAAATATCTCCGTAATGCATCGAAAGTAGATAAATAAAATATAATATTTATTTTTTGCCCCATCGAAAGTTTATTTCCAATTCAGATGAATTGTGTGGTTGATGAACTTTAAATTTAGCCTTATATAGTTTCATTGGGTCTGTAAGCATCTTATCATAAATCTGTTTGCGTTCTATCTGTAGATTGTGCGCCCTAGATTTCGTGTTTATTGTTACAATATGTACATTTTTAATTCTTTCCGACTTTTTTTATTCGCCTGTTGTATTTGGATTACAATAAATTTACATAGATCGTTGCATGTGCATTACTCGTAACTTTGTAAAAGTGGTACTTATCCAACACGATCGCACACTTGTTTAATCAGGCTTGAGAAGAAAGTATAGTCTGTTTCACGAAGCTTGTGTATGAAAATCAATTTTCGGCTTTCAAGAGAATAGCTACAAAAGTTGTTTTTAGACTATCTGCAATAATTAAACCTGGCATAGTAAAACTTCGTACGTTTATCAAGTGCTGTGTACAGTAACCACTATTGTTGCTTCGATTGAAACCGTTTTTGTAATCGATTTACATTATATATAGAAAATTGTGATTCCGAAGAACCCTTAGGCTAATCTTTTATAAAAATTAGGTATACGTATAAAATGAGGTATACATAGGTACCACATATACGGTACTATATTACTTTTATCGGCAGTATAGAGCCCTGCGCGGGCCGGATTTCGGCGGCCCGTCCCGCATCACTATCGTCGATGGGAATTTTCAGGCTCGCCCGCAGAAATGACGTTACTTTTTTAGTTGTAGAGGTCAAAACCTGCAACAGATTTCTATACACTATGTACATACTGTTATATTTAGGTTCGTTTCACATATCTCATGCATAAATTCTAAGAATTTCTATCGACAGTAAGCCAAGGGTTACGATAACTATATATCACATCAATGCTATAATCGCAATCTGCCGCTTATTGTCGGAAATCGTTTTAAAATTTATGACCGAAGTTGTGTGAAACAGACTATAGCTTTGGTGGTTTTCTTTGAATTGCATCTGCAAGAATCTACAAGCAAAGTGGTTTAAAATTTTGATGCAGTAATCCGCTTAGGCATGCGACACGTCTCTATATGACTCGGTATACTGTAGATTATCTGTTGACGGACTAGTTTAAAGCACTTTTGTAGTCATTTTTTTAGTTCAAAACCTCAAAAGCTAAAGGAAACAGACTATACTTTCTTTATGGTAACCAGAAAAACTGGTAGGCCCTCAATGAATTGAATTTTTTAGGATTTTTGCCAGTTTTACACCACGTAGAATTTGGCTGCTCCCCAGTCCACGTAACTAAAAATATAGTGGGGTTCCAATCTCTGCAAATCACACTTTGTGATTTGCGACCATAATTTTGGGGTAAAATTGTACTTTTGTCTTGGTGGAGAGACTTCACCATATATGTACATAGTTGGGCATCAGCCAAATTGGGGATACGATAAATTAAAAATCACCTAAAATTCAAATCTGGATTTCTATCGATTTTGGAGGGAGGTCCATCAGATTCTCGGGAAGTTCAGCAGACCCCTCTGCACCCGTTTTCAGACTCCACTCCTCACGACACGATGACTATTATAGATCAATGTGTGATTTTAGTCTGCTTCAAAACAACTTTGGGTACATTTATATTGAACTGATACAGATCATTTGTTGTACAGCATAGGAATTCTGGGGGAAGGGGGGTGTCGAAAACAAAAACTTTTTTAAAAAGTGTCTTTTTTTGGGCTATCAAACGATGGATACACGCTTCAAAACTTAAGTTTTTGGACAAATCCGACACTGCCTTGTTCTAGAAATATAAAAATGTGTGCAATTCGAATACATTTAAAAAATGGAGTAAATTGCACAAAATATGGTCAAAATCATTGGTGGGCGGCACCAAAGTTCTGGGGGTGCAAGATTTTTTCAAAGGCTAAAACATGACCCGAAAGTGGTGGTATACATAGGCAGAAAAATAATCAAAAATTCGGGGGGGTGAAAAAATTTTCAAAAGGTCAAAAAATGGTCTTAAAAGTATCGCATATGAAAAAACACCATTTTTCGACGTTTTCATCAAGCACTATCCAATGGCGTCAAAAAAATAACTGAAAAGCAAACAAAAATTTCAAAATTTGAATTTAGGGGGGGGGGGGGGGCTTCAGCTTCGGGGAGGTGCGGGCAACCCCAACCGCCCCCACGCCCATGTGTGGTGGTATAGCGAAAACACCATTTTTCAACGTTTCTCATCGAGCACCATCCATTTGGCATCAAAAAATTGCGGAAAAACCGAAAAAAATTTTCAAAAATTGGAAATCTGGGGAGTATTTTGATTTCGGGGGAGTATTTCGGTTTCTCGGGGGTTGCATAAATTTCAAAACCCCTCAATGTCGTCAGGTATGGTCAAAATATGTGTGTATGGCGCGAAAACGCCGAAAATTTAAGATTTTTGAGCCAAAAATAGCCTAAAAACGCTTAAAAAGACCAAGTTTTTGGCATTTTACAAAAACCGATAATCCTGGGGGTCGCAGCCATTTTGCGGGGGTCATTGCTATTCTGGGGTTCAACCCCCCAAGAACACGACTGATGCAGAGTTGGAAAAACTTACTAAATGAATAGCTCGATGAAAAAAAGTGCATACAAGAAGGACCCGAGAATAATTGATTATTACCTGCAACATAAGTTGACAGATGTGATTATTGTCATGGCTATATACATATAGCTACTATAATCTGTCGGCTTAATGTTCGCGAAAATTCGTAGGTACGATTCATATGTAGGTACCTTATAGTTGTTTCATTTAACTTTTATGTTTTAAAAATTCGTGCGTTTACAAAGTGCTTAAAACTAATAGTATAGTTGTGATTTTCTGAAGGGTTCACGACGTTTGGCGCTAAAAGTTATAAATTATTCACATTAAATCAATTTTGAAACAATTTTGAAATAAATTATATATGTATTCAGAAAGCAGGTTCTACAAGCTACAAAATAGCATTTGTTCTTTTCGATTCGATGAGTATTCATGTATATGACTGAAAACTGTAGAAAATCCATTGTATTTTGATGTATTTAATTATCTCATTAAATTCAGATATATTCTAAAGGTAATTTATACCATTACGTAGAGAATTGAATGGGCTTTCAGAATCTGTATCATATCAACTGCGAAGGAAATACAGTTGACTATCATTATTACAAAGAGTGGCGCCAAACGTCCGTATTTCGTGATATTCCAGAGACACTTGCTTTTACAGCAGAGACGCTTGCTATTGCCAAACGCATCACTGCATCAACGTTTAAACCGATTTTGCAGCTTGATTCACGCGATTAAATCTAGAAGAAAACCGCAAAGTTAAATGAAACAGACAATACATGCCCAAACTTATGAGAAACAGTCTATGCATAACATACATATATATGTATGTATACATAGCTCTGACAATTCCTACATAATTGGAATTGTTCTGATCTATTTTTGAGAATAGAATTTACAACAATGTGATAATGAGGATATTCTATTGCAGTAACAAAGCTCTAAGTTTGGGTGAAAGTAGTTTAGTTTAGTAGTAGTAGTACAGTTTCATTAAATCTATTGCTTTAAAGGGATTAAATTACTGAAAATCTCAGAAATTGATAGACGAACTTTCGATATCGAAAAAATTATTCTATATCTAGAAAAGAAACTTTCAGTCACACATAGTGCACTAGCCCAAGAGTCCACGTTATGGATATGAAATTGCCGGTTTTGAAGGAAAATCTTAACAACCTCCTTAATATGTACATATGTATTTACATACTTTTAACATATGCTGAATTCGCTCGGCAAACCAATTTCCTTATTACTGTAACACCCGATTTGTCTAATGCTCGACCCACATTGCCTAAAAATTCGCTACTGACTTCGTCGAAAAAGGGAAAAATTGAACGCTACAGTAATAAGAATATTACTTGGTCGGAGCGGATCCATGCACTAGCTTAAAAAACAGACTATACATGCGGAGAGTCATAAAACGGGTAGTTTTAGCGTCTGCCACCATACGGGCAGCAAGAAAATTCTGGGGGGTGCAAGATTTTTTTGAAGGTCGAAAAATGGCTTTAAAAATGGTGGTATGGCGATAAAAACACCATTTTTCGACGTTTCTCATCAAGCACTATCCATTGGCATCAAAAAATTGCGAAAAGACGAAAAATTTTCAAAAATTGAATTCTGGGGGTATTTTGATTTCGGGGGTATTTTGTTTCTGGGGGCATACCCACGCCCAGGTGTGCCCGCCACTGTCCAGTGTTAAGTTGCTTTCGAAAGCCGAACCAGCGCTTGGCAAAAATGCGATCAGCAGTTTTTTGTTCCGTTTGAAGAAAAAAACGTACGGATTAAGCGATATCAATCGATTAACTTGCTTGCAGCGCCCGGACATCCTAAGCTGCAATGCCGATTTGATGTAACACCAAGAGAGCGCTTTGGGCTCAATTGATCGGTGCATGATTGCTTGGTAAGTAAATACATCCAATCATCGGCGTTTAAACCGGAATTTAGGTCTTTAAATTCCAGGGCCGCACTTACACCCATACGGTACATACATGGTAGGACCTACGTAATGATGCTGTGTTAGAATCTCTGCACATTCTACACGAGACACGCTTTTACTTTCGTCGGATTTACAGACAGATCACAATTAGGTAATGCGAAGTAATTCACAGAACAACCACCAGGAATCGTGAATAATGAGAAAAGAAAAAGCTCACCACGCGTCAGATGGCCCAAAAAAGGGTAGGTAACCTAAGGTGCACTGCAATGAATATTTTGGGAAGTCAGTCGAAGTGGGGGCTGGTTAGTGAACCATTTGGGCCAAATGACCTCGAAAAGTAACAGGAATGCTAAAAACTAGCGTTATAGCTAGACATGCATGGGGGTTGGGGGTTCCCGACCCCCGACAGAACAAAAAAATGGGAAATTTTTTGGGGAAAATGAGGCAAAATGAATTTTGGGGAAAATGAGGCTTCAAAAGTGCCTTAAATTGACCAGAAACTGTAATAACTTCGTTTTAACACTATTTTTAGCGTTTACACCAGTTTTTTCAAAAGTGCTTTAAATTGACCGGAAACCGTGGAATAACTCCGTTTTAACACTATTTTAGCGCTTATACCAGTTTTTGAGGTGATTTTGAAGCAAAAAGGCTTATTTTTGACCCCCCACCCCCAGATCGGCCACAAGTTGCACCTATGGATAACTACTCTGTACGCACTCCACATTTTCTGGTCCTTTTCAAACACTTTTGAGGAAAAGTTCCGATTTCATCCATGTTTGGCCCTCATTTCGCCCATTCTGGGTGAAAATTTCTCATTTGCCCATGCTGTAACTTTCAATAAAAAAATTTTCGTTAAGATAAAGTACGTTTAAAACTCATTTCTTTATTGTTTAATGCTCTTAGATTCAGAATGGTCACGGTTGGTATACGGTTCAAATTCAGTTTAACGAGCTTATATAGCACGCTAATTTCGTTTGTATTCTAAAAAATTTGACGGTCTTACAAATAGTCAACATTCTATCCGAGATTGACCCCTCAGAAGACTGTAACTTTTTTTTTAAATTTCAATTGTAGTGTGTTTCGATGAAAGATAACAGAAATACTTTTTATTCACGGGCGCCAGAAAGTTTTTGACATGTTTATCATGCTTACTCAAACTTGGGCTATTAGCTCAAATATGTGCTAAAATCTATTCAGGTGTATATTTCCGACATTGCGGGGGACTGGCCCTTCTAACCCCACGGCTACGTGTCAAGTTAACACAGTAAGTTTATTCAATACCGAGAACCTACGAGCAAACATCATGTAAATGACCTGGCGCGAAGTTTGCTAAATGAGACGGAGCAGGATCACTCCATGACATATATTGTTTGAACGTCTCGATATCCTTGATCACAACGGGATGTTTGAGTACCCGAATTTAAAAAAATTGATTCGACTAGTGAAAAGCTCGTCTAAAATTTTTGATCTTCTGATGATATATGTAAGAATTTTTACCTCATAATATTGTGTTAATCTCGAATAAATGTACGTTTCTTACTTCAGACCACAGTAAGTTTCATTGAAACCCGATCGTTCTCGAAAGTTAGTACCGTGTGCATACACTGCCACTATTCTTCGCTTGGTCGATTTTGGACTTAAATTGTCATTTATAAAGACATACCATGTCATAGATTAAAGCCGAGAAGTATTATATTACTGAAAATTAATACATTTATAAATTGCAGCACTTCGTCGTCAGGAACGTTCGATGTGGCGTTGATATTAGCTTCTTCGAATCAAATAATGAGTAGGTATCAAACCTGGGCGTTTGTGTGAGTTAATTTTCCCCCAGAAACAAAAACACCTCCCAAAATTCAATTTTTGAAAACTTTTTTGTTTTTTTTCGCAATTTTTTGATGCCAATGGATAGTGCTCGTTGAGAAACGTTGGAAAAAGATATTTTTTCGCCATACCACCATTTTTAAGGCCATTTTTTTACATTTGAAAATCTTGATCCCCCAGAATCTGGTGCCGCCCACCTATGGTAGTTATCTCAAAAATTGACGATTCTCACATGGGTACAATTCGTAGGAAAGGTTAGGAGCACGGATTCTATATGCATAAGTCAGTTTGTAATAAGTAATAATAATTAAAGGTGATAATAAAAATCATAAATAATAATCATCATCATAATAATCATAAGTAATAAGTCGCAAGTCAGTCGGGTAGAGCAAAAGCTTCAAATTTTTCCAGCTTTAGAGGTACACTTGGGTTGTCTAACGAATGAGGTGTTATTAGAAAAATAAACAAAAAACTATCCTTATAAGGATTCTACGAATTAAACACTTAATCGTACCCGTAGTTTCGAATACCCGATGAATGGCAATGAAAAGCAATGCCAGTCTCTATTTCTAGACTCCCTATTATTCTCCAGTAAAACTTGTTTTAGGGGTAAGACAGACCTATAGGTTCTGAATATCGCTGGTAGGAACATGTAAAACTAATCTGCTTGTAGATATCTTAAAATCAATGGAACATGCGAAACAGGGATCTTGAACGTTCGGAGAGATGGGCATGGCGTGACGTCAGGAAAAACAATTAGCAATATTCAGGCGCGGATTTAGAGGAGCGGGGAAGGAGGCATCTGCCCTCTGTCTTTCAAATAAATAGTTGGCCGCTATTTTTTACATTTTAGTCATTTTTATCGCGATTTTTCTCAAATTTTTCCGGGATAGTACTAATTAACGACATTTAATGACTTTCTAGGCGTTCGTGAAACTTTATTTTTTACGTCAGCAGAGTAATTTATGTAGGTAGAGAACAAGTGTTTTTCAATTCTTACGATTATTACTTGAGTATTTTTTCGGTGCTTTGTGATGATTTATGTAATAGTTTTGAGCTTTTTTTCGTGGAAAACTTTCAAACTTTTATGACTTTTTACGGATCACAGATGATTTTGTCTACTAAAAGACGAAATAAACCGGTAATTTAAATGTACGATTTTTAGAAATGTTTGACTTTGGGAAAATTTGGGGTTCTCCGCGCCCTTGTCATAAAATCTTGGATCTGCCACCAGCAACAGCACAGGTGATAAAAATGTGTAGTTGCGCTTGACTAAATTCAAAACTTGCGATATTCCCTTTCATTTAATTCGGCAATTTAAGAAAAGCAAAATGACTACAAAAGTGTGATATTGTTTAATACCTATGTCTTTAGTACTGATATATACAGGTATATATTCTATTTTTGATTTCCATGCACAAGGTTTCGTAATACGCATATGCCGACAAAGGGTAAAGTTTCTCGTTGAAAGTGGCATTACTAAATTATAGAATTAAATTCAAGAGAAAACCACAAAGTTAAATAAAACGGACTGTAAAAAATATAAGAAAAAATTTTCACTTAAAGTCGCAATTAATTTTGTTTTTTTGGTTGCATTAATGCAAGGAAAAGTTAGTTTTCAATGAAAAGGTTGTCGATGACCAGGATGCCCACCTCTAAATGCGGCTGTCGCCCAAATCTAAAAATGCCTCACCTCTATTGAAAAAATATTCTCCATTTTCAATTTCCGATCCAAATGTATAACCTGGTAGCAGTAGGTTGATCGTATTTCTTAAAGGCGAAATTCTTCAATGGACACAACTATTCTTAAAGCCAAAATGTTTTAGATAATCTTTAATGACGCAAATTACGATAAATAAAACTTACCGATAAATGAGAAAGAAACACTTCGATTCGACTATGCAAAAATTCAGCGCTGTAATTTCCCTGATTTCAAAGCAAAACGATTTCAACGTTTGCAAATGTTTTTTGTGTAAGAAGATACATGGCAGCCTGCAATAAAATATGATTTCGAGTGCAAGCGAATAAAATGCTGTAGGAAAAAAAGAGATTTTTCAGTTGTTTTCTCTGAAGATGAGATATGTGATTAAAACTCGTCATAGCCGTGCTTAGTGGTATTATGAAGTGGGTGGTCTCCGCTAAAAAATTTCAGAGAATTTGGAAACAACTGTTTTAACGGTCTTAATGAGGCGAATCATTTTAGCGGATATGTTATCTTAACTAAACTTTAGATTTAGGGCTTCTGAAGCTGAAAATATTAACCAACCTCCATATTTCAACATGCATATCTGGTAATTTAATTTCGGATGTGTATTCTTTTTCTTACATGACTAAGATTTTGCCTGAAGTTCGCACATAATTTTTGAAGCTACACTTGTACTATACATGTATTAAGATTTTATGAGGTACGTATAAGAAAACCAATTTCAAATTAAAAAAATTTTCAGGAGGAACCGAAAAAATTCTCGCATAATACAATGGTGTTTTACTTTGCCTTTTCCCTTTTGACGACTCTAAGCATGAGTGAGAATTATTTGTGAGATAAACTGTTTCATCTTTAGATCTTTTAAATAAAAAACTTAAAATTTTTGATGTGTGCACGAGTATGCTTGTTTACGATGAAAAATTTGTAATTGCTTAGCTTTGTACAAATTGAGCTTTCGAGGGCCGCTATTGGGCAATCATGCCCAGCTGCTAGAACCCTAAGCACGGCTCTGAAACTTATATTGAACTAGTCGAATGTCAGGAGAAATCAAATCAGAATTTAGTAAATGAATTTATCGGAAATATTGTTTTACATTGTAGCCGAAGGGACGGAAACGTACATGGGCAGCAACTAAATTCTGGATCTGATGGGGACATTTCGCGAGAAAAATGCCAAACCTTCAATTCAGGGGTTCACATGATTCCCGGGGGTTGAGGTCTACAAACCCTTAAACCCCACGCTCATGTGTGGCTAAAAAGCGTTAAGATCTGTTTGATTCTTTATGGATTCGAAAATATACACTCGTATCACATTCAATATACATTTAATGTAATAGCATATCAATTTTTTAGGAATTCCTAATTGATAAAAGGGTCATGTCCACATTATTTACAACGTTGATGTTGACCTTACCAAGTTGTTCTTCCTTACGAATCTTTGCAAAGAATAACGGTCGAACGATATGTTCCAATAAGGTAGACGTCACAACATCTTCGGCACGTCTTGCCGGAGATAAAAAGCACACGTGGACGGCTGTCTCGGGCTGCACGGGTAAAATCATCTCGTGCAAATAAAACGAGTCTAACATTCAATGATCGTTTTTATATAAATTAATTTACTTGAAGCTTATACTGTATGTACATTTGTCTGAATATGAAACAAATCTGCATTCTTAGTTCTTCCAAACTTTTGCAAAATTTATAATATTTTTTAGATTCCTCATTTTGTCCCATTAAGCTTAAAGTTGCTCTTTTTTTCCATTTTTCATTTTTTAGTGACTACGTTTATACATCTGTAATGTGCTCCACGAAATAAATAAGGAATAATAAAATCAAAAAATGTTGTGTGCTAAACTGTTGGTCATGCGCATCGGATTTACTTTCCGGAAGGTTCAGATCTCTTCAACGAAAGAGCTTGCTGATCACGGGCTTTGTACAAGCTGACTGTTTGATTATGTCAATGCTTTCGTTGAAGAGGTTTATGGCGTCCTGAAAATAAGAGGTTAAGCTGGTTTTTAAATACGGAATGAGCAACTTACGAGTGTCGCATGAAAAAATTTTTCCATGCTGGTTAATTTAGATAGAATTAATCACCGCATTCCACGGTTCAGAAAAACAAGCCGAATAAACATGCATTCAATTAAAATTTGTCGCTTCTGCGAAAACCAGCAGTCGGATAAGACATTCATGGGTTGTGTTATTATTTAGGGATCCATCTGCCTGAAGTTTTCAAAATCCGAGTAGCATTCATAGACCAAAAATATCAAGCTTCGGAATAAATGTTCAAGAACATAGACAAAAAGAGTTTAATTAAGATAGTTTGCAGCACTGTGTTTAACTGAATTTTTCATGCATAACAATCTATTTTTAGTGTCGTATTGCTAAATTGAAATATTTAGTTTTAAATTACGTACTATACATGACTTTCAGTGTGTAATAATTCTTATTTAATTTATATTTTATTTAGATGTTGCAAACTTTTCTGCTAATAATGGCTTCGTTGAGAAAGGCTACTACAGAACATCAACATATCAAGTCACAAAAATGCGTTCACTTATTGCAATTTCTAAACATGCAAGTTGGCTTACTTATTCTTGACAAGTCGGTAGGTACTTCATAAAATTTTTGTCAGAAATTCGCAACGTATCACTAAACTTACTTCTTTATTGACGTCCCCATAAATGAATGTTTCAATGGATAGCCTGGAGAGCAAGTCTGATCGGAACAACTGCAGTTCTTCTTCAGTCAGTGCTATAAAACGTAACTTAATATACACATTATACACTGTTATATAAAACGACATGGCATGTACGTAGGCATGCGTCTATTTTTACCCCGCAGTGGGCCGGAGCCGTTGTTAAAATTGCCCCCGAAATAGCTACTGATCACAACCCCCAAGTATAGCTGATGATCCCTACTCATTGCACAAAACTTTCAATTTTTCTTAACATCATAAAAAAACATGATTTGTAACGTTTTAGCTACTTTTTGGCTTGAAATCAATTTTTTGGCGCTCCGCGCGGAATCGTCGTCATTTGACTATATATCGTTCAATTTATCTTTTCAAATTTCGAAAAGAAAGGGTAGAAGACTCAGAAAATGATGCTGTTGGAGTGTGCCCATCGTTTTAAGTTTAAAAAGCACTTTAGACAAAAATTTCGGGTACGATCATGCATGGGCAGCAGACAAATTCTGGGGTATGATGGGAAAAAATTTCCAAAAATATCACCAAGAATTCAATACTGGGAGTTAATCGATTGGTGGTTTACAGATTTCGGGGGTTAATCCTTCAAACCCCAACGCCCATGTTTGTGTATGAACCCCTCAGAATAAGCTGTTTCCTTGATTTTAGGAGCTTAAGCAGACTGTGGACCGTAGTCTATTTACAAAATCGATTTCATCGTATGTACGTGAAGCTTAATTTATTTAAATAATTATATTATAGGTAGCGCGTGAGCGCATACCTATAATATACTTGGGTACCTCTAACACCTTTGCACCCCTTACAGCTATAACGGGACACATCTGAGGAGTGCAGTTTTGAAGACAGATAATAAACAAGATTATGCACTCTTTTTTTGTTTACACTCGATATTGAGTTTGTGATGCGTTGATTGTTTTTTCCACTGCGTGTGAACAACTCAATATTGGAGTCTCAAACAATTTAATGGTTTTGAATTGTAGAGGAAAGAATGCTCCAGATGACGCTTTTTTGTTTTTTTTTAAATTTCGCATTAGTTCTTGGACGGGAGTGTAAAGAGGGTGAAAATCTGGGGGTTTTAAACTTCACACTCTAGTGGATAGTGTTAAAAAACAGATTTTATCTAAGATTTCTCCGCTTCCTTCTCCGCTTATAAGTCGGGATAAACTTAGTAAAATATAAATAAAGTATCTTCTAAGGGCTACAAATCGCTGCAAACCGCGCTTAAAAAACGCAGCAAAATCGGGGAAAAACACGTTTTTTCCCTATTTTGATTGATAAATAGCTCAAATATTTTGCGGAACATTAGTTTTACTCATACAAACGTACTGCGGTTCCAATGCTACAAACTGGCTCTAATTGAATTTCTCTACATCCAATGGGGAGTTAGGTTCGGATTTCTAAAGTTTACAATGTGTTGGATGGCGGAAAATACGTTTTTGTCCGCTTTTTGTTTGCCAATCTCTTCGTTTAGAAGTCGGGATAGGTCGAATATAATAAAGTTAAAGTACTTTTTAAGAGGTACACGTCACAGCAAATTGAGTATGTTTACATCAGTATTTAGCTTTCTCGGGAGGTGTAAAGTCAAAAATTGGGTGTTAAACGTGTTTATGTCTTGGTTTTTTCGGGCAAACTTCTCCGGCTATGAGTCTGGACATGATCTCAAGTCTAAAAATGTAGCAGGAATGAAATGTGATAGGGCAGTTGGGCGCGTTTGTTTACACTCAACAGTGGAGGAAAGTGATTTACATCTAATATTTATTTGTCTTCAGGCCATTGTGGGGACTTGATTTTTTCATAAATGTTGATCGTAATATCAGAGTAATATCAGAATTACAAATCCGACTAAAATCTTCTTTACACTCTGTGGCTGTGTAAAGTATACACTGCAAATTAACTTTAGTTCTAGAGCCTTGCAGAAGCTTTTTTTCAAAATGTTCTACGTAATGTTAGAATTACGAATCTGATTGTTACTTTTCTCTACACCCGGTAGTTGTTTAACGTTTGTACTATTCATTTATTGTCAATGTGTAGTTTACACTACAAATTTACTTTACTTCTAGAGCGTTGCAAAACGTAAATTTTTTTGGAATATGTTATGTAAGGTCCGGATTTTGAATCTGACTGTATGCTTTCTTTACACCCAGTAGTTATGTAAAGTTTACACTTAAAATTAAATTTATTTTCAGAGCGTTGCAGAAGCTTAATTTTTTTTAAAATATTCCATGTCACGTCACGTTTACGAACCTGAGCGTAAGCGTTTTTTACACCAAATATTTGCGTAAAGTTTATGCTGAAAACCTTTAATCTGTCTAAATAAGTTTAGGTACTCTTGTTCAAAAAAGATAATGCTGATGTTAATAAAAATATTGTTTTCCGCGTTCTTGGATTGTATGTGTTTACTGACTGATTTACTCAAATCATGCTTTTAGAGCACTAGCAAAGAAAAATACTCCGATGGAACGGAAAAGACGGATGTACCTGGGATTGTGAATTATTAAGGATGTAAGAGGAGGGGACTAAGAGCCAGTAAAATCCGCATTTTCCTACATTTTTAGCGTGCTCTATCCAAAAAGTTCATAAAAGTCTAACTTTATGAGGAAAAATATTTCTTTCCTGAATAGGATGGAAAAATATATTTTTTGTTTTCCTGGGGCTGAATTATAGAAAATACTTTATATACGTATGATGCAATGAGCCGAAAAGTTTGAGATTTTTCAACAAAAAAGAGATACAATTTTTCCGTTCTTCCGTATCTACCAAATGTTTTTTTCGGCCAGGGGTGGCGGCCGCCCCATCCCTCCCTGAACATGTCCTGGTTGCATAATACAAAAACGTCACCCTGCACGGACGATTTTAAGTCGATCCAAAGAAAACTCGATGTGAAAATCGAGGCGTTGACATATGATTCTGCAATCTGAAACGGAGCGAAATTGAATAGTTGTGCATCTATGTTGCTGAGAGATTTTCTTTTCTCGTTCTGGAAATCGTATTCCATCATTTTGCTCCTCGTCAGAATCTCGAAAGTTCGTTGAACAAATTCTGACATTTTCGGCCTGTACCCACTCAGCTTGATCTGAAAGCCTTGCGCGTGCGTTTTCATGTTAAAATCGTATCCGGCACTTATTGCTTTTTGCATTTCTTCCCCCACTTTAGTGTTTGTTATTGTCGCAAGAGTATCTATATTCGCCGTCTGATTCCAGCGCGGTGCTTTGAACAAAAATTTGGCGTGAATTTTTGAAGAGCCGTCAAGAAGTGGTCTGAACCTTAAATCGAATCACGTATTAAAATCTTGCAAACATTTTCCAAAACTGCTTTATTCAGAGGAAAATTTTTCTAATTTCTGTATAAAAATATTGTCAAATTTCGGGAAAAAATTACTAAGCTTAAAATTTTTTCAAGAAAGAATCAGAAATTAAGTCCAAAATTTGACTTTTTCTGCAGCTGTATTATATCTTTAGATCAAAAAACTAAAGATTTAACCGTTTTCGTGTATTAACGTATAACACTAAAATTATAATAATTAGTTATATATGTACTGTGGTTATTTTAAAAATTTATTATTATTATTATTATTATTATTATTATTATTATTATTATTATTATTATTATTATTATTACTATGTTATTTTTTTATAATCAAGTGTTGTTAGTTGTTACTAATACTATTGTAATAATTATAATTACCTATTATAAATTAGTTCAATTTTTATATATTTACTATAACAAATATTTTGCACCAGAGTCGTGTCATGTTGTTTTCATAGACTACACTTGGGTATATCGCATAGGTTTCAAGCGCATCTTGATCATGGTCGGTTACGTTCGTGATATTATATTGTAAAAATTCGTTTGACGTTGGAATGCATATTTTTCCAGGATCAATGCTTGCTGTCCTCAACTCGCTTAAAAGCTTTTGACTGATTTTACTTATTCCGTATTCAGCTCCGAACCATCTTCCTTTCCGATCAGTTGTTCCTAAAACGAAAGTCCGTTGTTCAAATTTTGCGAATATATAAGACTTTCATCATTTGAATTTATGCTGACTTTTAGTAAATAATGCAGTTGGCAAACAAAAACGGCAGAAAATAAGGAATATAAAAAATTGATTACAGTGCAAAAGTGCAACTAGGCATTTATTTTATATGCAGAAGCAAAAATTGATTTGATTATGCGGAAATCTTAATAGATGCGCGAAAGCCAGTATTCTTTAGCCCTTTATTACGTAACATCCGAAAAATCGGGTACTTTTTTCACTGTATGCAAAGTTATGGCTGCAGCTTTGCAACTATGACTTTGTTTTAAATGCAACCATGGATACTCTAACCATTTTTCTATATGTAAACCTGATTAAAATCGCTTAGTTGCTAATAGGAACATGCCCGCCTGATTCTCTCAAACTCTCCAAAAATCCGCCATCGCGCGCGCGGTGGCGCTAGCGCGGGACAGTGCTTTAAAAGCATAGGTCTGGGCTAATCTTTATGCAAGTATTTCTGGCTATTTTGCATGAAAAATATAAATCTGGATTTATAAGTCATGGTATTTTCGACCATGCACTATCCAATGGTGTAATTTTAGATCATTTGTATCATTGAAAGCCGAGCCCATAATAAATGATTAATCGATTAAGGCATTTTTGAGGAAATTACTGGAATATTATAGTATATTTGTAGGTGAAAAACTCTAACAAATACCTGCTGTGCATGACAATTTTTGAATCGAATTTTAAAACGGAAATGGAATTCCGTAGATAAGTACAAATTAGAATAACTCTAGCATTATTTATCGCAGAAAAGCGACGTATTACCTGAGAACGCAATGGACCTCACAACGTAGTTGAAATTATTTGCGTTTAACAAGGATAATATAGTTTCGTAGGGTTTTTCGTCATATATATCGTCAATCTGGAAACCGCTACGGAGTACGTTTTCCAAATTATGATAAATCATCTTTCTAGATAAATGTTGGACAAATTTTCGGGAATCCATCTCCTGAAATAACGAACTTGTTGGCTTGTCAGATTCACGGAACAAACGAATATTGTTAAGAGATGGCGAGAAGATACATAGTGGTAAAAAAGATTCCTTTATCAGGAGCCACGTCTTGGGAAGTAAAATA
The DNA here is from genome assembly GCA_036768485.1 of Mermis nigrescens. Classification (NCBI taxonomy): domain Eukaryota; kingdom Metazoa; phylum Nematoda; class Enoplea; order Mermithida; family Mermithidae; genus Mermis; species Mermis nigrescens. The sequence continues at coordinate 29,202,585 of JAVLUZ010000154.1, read as the reverse complement.
GATGGGCGGTTAAATTTTCGTTTAAAACAAAATGAAAAGACGTAGAAAGCATGCCAATTTTTGAAGTAATGTCTAAATCCAGTGGGTTTTGCAAATGTCTCTTATGTCGTCAAGAATCTTTAAATTAATTCTTTTACTAAGTTGTGAACAACGTGCTCTTGAAAGGTGACCCCCAGAATAGCTACTGATCCCAATGCTATTGAAGCTTAATTTAAAGTTCAACTGCGAAAATATGCTGTTTTAGAGGTTTTAGCATAATTTCAGCTTAAAACTTTTTAATTTATAGTTGGCATTTTTTAATCTTATGTTGCCAATTTCATCAATATTTTTTGATAATTTTTCTATTTTTATGCTCTCTACACGAAAAACTATCGAGAACATCGAAAAGCGATGTTTTTAAGGCGTATTAATGTTCATAAATACAAAAGGCACATGAGAAAACTTTTTGGGACTGATTCCCTTAAACTTGATAAAAACTGAACAATTATCTAACACTTTTAAGTTAAAGAACCTCTCACATGATCAAAGATGACCAAAGATCGTAAAAATTCTGCAATGGTTTCACTCTTCTTAACTGTTTAGTTTTTCCATCTGTTTTTAAATTCGTGAAACAACTACAGTATTAGCTAAATAAAGATTTCCCTATTGTGTTTTGCACATTTCACACGAGAATACTTATCACGCAAATAGCTAATCGTGTTTTTGTAATACTTTTTTTCGTCTTTGCAAAACTTATGTATTTTAAAAATGCAGGTACCTAATAAGATAACTTTGCTTCTGCAATTTTTTTCTCTTTTGACAGAAAAAATTAAACCAAGAGCCTAACGTAGTCTGAGATTAGTTTTTGGACAACCCTGCTAACAAATATTTGCCTCTGCTTAACCTGCCACTGAAAATTTCGAATCCTCAGATAGTTTATTTCGTCGATAATCCAGCGTTGAACAGGCAACGATCTGATGTGATTAAGATATCCAAAAAATTGCATAATTATACTATCGATGTGTTCCAAACCGTTGTCCGCTAATTCGAAATTAAAATATAAAAAGGAGAATCCTTGGCCTGCGGGGGTCTTGTATTCAGTCGCCAACGAGGAAATAAATTTTTGACTTTTCAACAAAAAGTACAGGCTGCATGAATCCCTGTTGCTGAAGAAATGTTCAACGTACGACACAGGAAATGCACCACGATGGCCTCCGAAATCAGGCAAGGCGAAAATAATCGATAGTGATTCGGTTCTATTGAACATCGGTACGTATTTTATCGCGAAACCTGAAAATATTCGGTTACCTAGTTAAAAAGTTGACTTCAAAGTTTCTCAAGTGCTTTGCAGCCAATATTTATGTAAGGTATATTAAAAACTAAAACCTCAGACGAAAGAAATAAAAGAAGTTCAACTTGTGTTTAGCAAAATTAGAAAATTTCTTCATATCTTATCAATTTTGAACCTTTTTTGACCAATATGTGGTGAAAGAAAAATTTTTGATAGAATAATATGATCAGAAATTTTGAATGCGAAGCAATAAGCAAGCAGTCTGTTCCACATACGCTTGACATAAATTCTAATGATCTTCATCGTTGGTAGCCGATTAATCAGACCGACGCAATAATTGCAATTCGTGATAGTACATAAAGTTATGCTCAAAACTTCAGTGAAGCAGACTATATGGAGTAAATATTATGCAGAATAGTTCGTTCATTTAATTAAACAATTCAATTTTCAGTCAATTATTGCAAATATCCTAGCCTATCTAACTTTGTATGCTTGGCAGTAGGATGCTGCAGGTATGCAGAATGGAGTATCGCTTCCCTAAGATAAGAATAAATTAATTTCTGGCCTTCTAAGTAAATTTTTTACAATTTAATTCAAAAGAATTTTAATCAGTTTCATTTTTAGTCCAAAGGAATGATTATTTCTTATAAGTGAGCGAAAGATGGGAGCTTTTTTAGCAGTGGCGGATCCAGAATTTTCCTAAGGGGGGACGGTACCCCTAAGGGAGGGGGCGGAACCCTGACTTGGGCGGAAAAATCAGCCGTTTTAACCCGAAAATCGCTAAAAATCGCTCAAAAATCCTTAATTTGCGCACTATTTTGGGCCAATGGGGGAGAGGGGTGGCCGCCCCCCGCCCCCTTAAATCCGCCCCTGCTTTTCAGTTGTTTCACTCCGCTTAGAAAAGCTCTTCCCTTAGATGAAAACTCGTTCGATTGAATTTTCACTTCGTGTACCTAGATGATCAGGTCCCTCGAACGGGTGTTCGTCCCACCGGCTCTGACCCAATCGTTTGTCAATAAAATGGGCAAACAGTGGCACGGTAATATTGGCCAATTCGGATAAATTTTGTGAACTAATGACGACCACATTCATCCTATCAGCGGAATAAGATTGGTCAAAAAAGGCCTGCATCGCTTCACTGAGGCTGGTGTTTAGATCGCGGGCTGCTTTCAAAAGGCTTTCCTCATTCCCGATGAACTTTCGACCGTAAGAATGATTTTGTTTGGCGATTGTTCGAAAGACCTCCTCTTCTCGATAATCTTCGTTCGATCGCATATTGTACTCGGATTGCATGGATTTAATTTCGCTTTCCACCTTCGTAATCGGCGGATTCGATAGCGCATTTGATAATCTATAATTAAGAAAATTACTACGCTATTAAAAATAAAAGTATAGATAATTTTCGCATTTTGCAAAAATCTATCAAAACTAATACATATGCTACTTTTAGCAAAAAGGCGAATTGTTTGATTCCACATTCAATTATTTCAAGGATCCTGACAAAGAAAATCACGCATGCATCGATTAATGCTTTAGTAGCTCAGGATTTTGGTTAAGCACTTTTCTAAAAACAATCTCCTGAAAGCATCAAACTATGCTTCCTTGCACGCACTTATTTGCTGGTCTGGAATCTAAAAAGTCAAAATTAAAACGTTAAAAAACGCTTGGAACTTTGAGTTGATCGAAAACTAATTTATTCGCAGGGATGTTGGGCATATTTATATCAATTAATAGGAAATTTAAAAAATTCTCACCTTACGGACAATTTTTTCTTTCTTTCTGCAAAAACATCGAAACTTTTATGCTTCGAAATGACTGTGTTGTAATAAAAGGCCTATGTTGAAAAATAAAAATTTATAAAGTTTATTTAGCAAATCTAGAACTTGAGAAAAGAGTGAAAAAATGTGGCATTTGACGAATTGTAAAAGTAAACCTGCAGCGAACATATTCCACATAAAAACGTAACTAGAATAATTTATCGTTCATGCCCTCGTGCAGAATGATTGAATCAAGCATTGATTATGAAGAAATTAATAATGAGAAACTATACTCTAGTTACCTTTTCAATGCATTAAATAGACGCTCAGACGAAATTGACAAATGATATATCACTTCTCCCAAGTTGGTCCAAGCATCGGACTTGCCACCGTATCTTGTTGCGTATGAGTGCCAGTTACTAACATTTGTACCGTTCTGATAAAAAGGCACACCTTCTATATGACACTAAGAATAATTAGTTCTGATTTCAATATCAAGCCTAAATCTGAGAGTTTTAAGTGAGGCAAAAGCCGCTTCTCTAAAACGTACCTTATATCGGAATTGATTAAAATCTTACATAGATAGTCGATAAAAACAAAAGAGTTGGTAGGATATACATTATGATTTCAGTAGAAGAATTTTAAATACGAGTACAGCTGGGAATCAATCGCAAATTCATAAGCACTTTAAATCTGCCCTAAAGTATGTAAACTAAAAAAAATTTTCAACTCCATAATTTCTGACTTGCATAAAAAAAATCGTCGAAAGTTATTTTAAACGTTAAGCCATCTTTTAGCTCAACACTGTCCAAATTTCAACGTTTCACGCCCTATTTTTGTTTCCTTTAATTCACTCAAATTTTTCTGATTTTTTATTTTATGCTCTAAAAAGAAAATGCATTATCAGAAACGCATAAAAATGTCGCTGTTCATGCAATCCATCATTTTTAAGCCCAAAAAGGCTCTTTAGAACAATTAGAACAATTTCCGGTTTCCTTTATCAAATCCCTATGAATGTATGCAATTAAGTATTGGGAAGACAAAAAGAATCAATTATACAAAACTCCCGAAATGTATGCTCTTTGTCGCTATTTACAAACGAAAAAGTCATACAATGTGCATTGATCACTCACGCTTTCTCCCCGTAATAAAATAATGTGTTCCAAGAGGTGAGCCAAGCCTTGAAATTCCTTAGGATCGTTGAGCATTCCTAGAATAATTTTCAATTATGGTACGCGTCATCAATAATAACAAACATTTATACAAGCATTTATGTAAGAGAAAACGTTCAGTGTGAGGACCATTGATACACAACATGGCTGATCTGGGGGTCAGCCATAATGCTTTTAGAGTCAAGGTGGCCTCAAAAAGTGTTATGAACGCTAAAATATCATGAAGCTACATTTAAGCATAGTTTTCGTTCAATCCCAAGCACTTTGGCAGAAAAATTTTGATTTTCATCTATTTTTGGCCGTCATTTTGTCTTATTTTTGCCAAGATTTACCATTTCTCCATTTTGGAAGATCCACTCCCCCACGTGCATGTCTGCTGAGGGAGGACTACAACATAGTACAGAAAACCAAAATTTTCTCAATTTTCTCAGCCTTCATCTCTACAACTGCGTAAAACTAAAAAAACAATAAAAAAATTATTTAGTATGCTCTTTAATTCCTAAAAGAATAGGGGCTGTACTGTAATGATTATATTTACATCATCTATGGCAAACTTAGCCAAATCTTCAAATGTGTCAAAAATGGCGTGAGCAATGGTTTCATTTGTAAATTCGTTTTTTAACGTATGCATTATAGTAAAAAAATTTTATTCTTCAAGTTCACGCGTGGGGCACTCGCTTAGCATCTCAAAAATGTAAGTGTCGTTATTGGTTTTTACGGTACGAGCTGTACTTTCTAACTTTTTGAAAAGTCCCTTTTTGCCAAATATTATTGAAACATTTCTGAAAAAGTGAAGATAAGCCCGCTTTAAAAAATAGATTAAAACGAGTTAAGGATAGTTGAGATTCCTATCAAATGCAAAAAAAAATACGAAAAGTGAGCGCGGGAAATTTCTTTTAAAATCGGAATAATAATGATGGATGATTTGGTGTTACTCAACAATGCTTATGAATAGGCATTTCTATATCCATCCTGCAGCTGTTTTTTCCTTAAAATTTTTTTTTATAAATTATACTTTTTCGTTCTTGTATATGAGATGCTCTTCCAGCCATCAAAATCTCTAAATTTGAAAAACTGTCAAATGCGACGAAAGACGGACATTTAGTAAGTTTGGGCTTTAACCTCTTTGAATATTTACCAATAGATAGCTCGCATATTATAATAAATGCATTATGTTGAGATGATGCATAATTACCGTGAAGTTTCATCTCACTGTCGATAAAAATTCTTGAAATTTATACCAAAACTTACATGGATCAGAAAACGGTAAGATTCCGAAAGATAGATACGAGTTTGTGACACATATTTTGAGCTAAACTCATTCTTCGCAATAATATTGCAATACAGTTACAGTCGTACTGTATAAATGACCCTTGAACCTTTGCATGAAGCTGTCCTAAAAAGATATTTTCAGCTACATGTGTGTGTATGTATGTATGTATGTATGTGTGTGTGGGTGTGTGTGTGTGTATGTGTCTGTGCAGAATCGTTGATATATATTCATACGTAGTGTACTAAGAAATTCAATACATTCGGCAAATCTTGGAATAATGTCCTAAGTTCTCACCAACATTGACACCCATGCAAACGTCAGCCTTAGTTGCATAATTATCACTGATTAACAATATGCGGAGATTATTTTTCAAAACCAAGCCCATGAATGATCTGTGGTCTTTATCAGGTTTCTCAATATTGACAACCACGTGCTTAACATGCTTGTTAAGGTCACACGGAATGTTACTCGTAGATCTTATTGAATTAATCAAAATAAAAATAATTGGTGGAGCAAAGCGGTACATTTATTCGATGATAACGGACCAGTCTGTAAAGTAAAATATTGCATTAAATGCGCGTCTATTCTGTAAGCGTCGTTTCAAATTTTATAACATTGTGGACCTATTGTATAGCGGCTGGAAACGGACGACGTTTGAGCAGTGTAAAGACTAGCAAAGAAAAATGCTTCGATGGAACAAAAAAGATGAATATACTTGGAATTGTGGATTATTAAGGATGTAAAAGGAGGGGCAGGGGACTAGGAGAAATCTACCTAAAGTCGCAAAATCTGCTAAAAATCAGACTTTCTCTATGCAACGCAAAAAATCGAAGTATATTCTGCGGCCTCTAAAAAAGTGTCTTTTTTAAATAATGTTCGAAGTTTCAGATAAGAGTGTATAAACGAAATCTAGCAAGGTTACTTTTTTGAATTGCTGGCACCTGATTGATAGAAAACTAAGTGGTATTGTATTTAAAGTTGTTCTATTTTGTTATGAGCATTATAGCAAGCAAAGCAGGGGCCGATTGATTAGTGCACACAATCGTTACGGGCATGCTAGTGTATCTACATTTAGTCTGTTTCAAGTCAACTTACGCGTTTCCTACTGTTTTAAACCAACCATGTCTCCAATTGTCTTCGATGTTTACTATTTCATTCAATTGGCTTAGAAAGACTGTTAGTTTACTCAATATCATTTCCCATAGCTACTGCATAGCTAACGTGCTGCTTTTTCAATCATTTTTATGGTTAAATGTTTATTTTAATCTGTTGGCCGCAGAATATACTTCGATTTTTTGCGTTGCTTAGAGGAGAAAGTCTGATTTTTAGCAGATTTTGCGACTTAAGGTAGATTTTTCCTAGTCCCCTCCTTTTACATCCTGAATAATCCACAATTCCAAGTATATTCATCTTTTTTGTTCCATCGGAGCATTATTCTTTGCTAGTACCCTACTTTTAATTAGCAAGATTTGAGTACATCAGTCAGTAAACACATACAGTAACATACCACAATAATGACAGCAGCCCAAGAACACGGAGAACAATATTGTTCTTAGCATCAGCATTATCCTTTTCAAACAAGACAACCTTACATTATTTTGAAAGATCAAAGTTTTTCAGCATTAACTTTACGCAAATATCAAGTGTAAGGAACACTAACGCTCAGATTTGGAAGTAAAATAAATTTGTAGTATAAACTACATTTTAACAACAAATGATTAGTGCAAACTTTACACAACTACTAGGTGTAGAGGAAACTAACAGTCAGATTCCCAATTCTGATTTAACGTAGAACATTTTGAAAAAAATTAAGCTTCCGCAAGGCTCTAGAACAAGACTTAATATGCAGTGTAAACTTTACACAATCACAGAGTTTAAAGAAAATTTCAGTCGGATTTGTAATCCTGATATTACTCTGATATTACGATCAACATTTATGAAAAAATTGAGTCTCCACAATGGCCCAAGGACAAATAAATATCAGATGTGTAAACGTAGACTCAAGCTACGTTCACTTTGCTTACTTAACCCGAATCTCAAGCTTATGCGCTCACACGGGGGTTCTCGCCCTTTTAAGGGGTCGATCACCAGCCGGCGACTCGGGGGTAAGCAGCCAGGCCTGTTCAAGGTAGCCCGGCCCTCTACGAACGCACCTAGTGAAACTTACTTACTTAACCCCTTTGAGATTGAGTACCTAATTAAAGTAAGTTCCCCGGAAACCTAATTGAGGGCTCAAAAAGATTATCAATTAGCTTGTTTTGGGCCGAATTCCGGTGCTTGAAAATATTGAGGGTTCCTAAGACAGAATTCAACAGCAAGGAAATTCAACCGAGCCCAGCATCGTTAATTAGATAATTAATTTTTACAATATTTTTTGGACAGAAAAATTATGAAGCAATTAAAAAGCGACAGCATGGACGATACATGCTGCCGATCGTCGTGTTACGCTAATCGGGTAAAATCAAAAAATGTAATTAAGCAAGGGCACAAAGCCCTGCCAAAGGCATACAACTGATGCCAATTGGCACAAACACGAATGATTAAAAACAAAGCGTACGGCGAAAAGAAGCGTGCACACTACGCTGGAAAACTAACAGACGAGTTCTGCAGCCAAGCAGATAAAAAGGCACGTACGGAGTCTGCTTACGTACCGCGACGAAAAGAAAAAAGACACGCCGCTCAGCGCGGAAGCTGGCAGAGAGCTCTCTCAGACTCAAAAACTAGTTGTAAAATTTAAAATCTTAAAGTGCCGTCAAAACTGCGCTCGCACGCAGTTTCAACTGACGCGGAGAAAGAGGCGTAACAACACGGATAAAGAGATATGAAATGGATCTACGAATACGACAATAGACCTATGGGCAAAAGCTTACGGTAAAGGTATGTACAAACAAGACAGGCACAAATATGAAACACACACATATGATCTTTTAACACTCGTAAGATATGATGACACACATACCAATTCGTACTCAAGTCGCATTAAGCCCGAGTGCCCGTTTTCCTATCCCGGATTTCGATTGAAAATATGTGTGGGAAAGGAATGGAAAATATGATAATTTTTAGGGGAAGGTGGTCCCGGGCGACTCGCTTAAGCGTTGCGCTTAACGGTCGTGTACGTGCGAATGGAAATTGAGCACAAGAATGTACATCTTGTGCAATCACTCGTGGATGCGTAGGTATATCGTAACGCAAAACAAACGGAAATTCGCGTTGATCCAACGCAGCGAAACGGCGTGTATGGGGATCTCTACAGATGTAAACCACTTTACACCACTGTTGAGTGCCAACAAATTGGCGTATCACATTTGGTTTCTGGTTAATTTTTAGACGTGATATTATGTCCAGACTCATAACCCAGAACTTGGCAGAAAAAACAAGACAGAAACACGTTTAACTCCCCAATTTTTTTGACTTTACACCTCCCGAAAAAGCCAAATATTTATGTAAACAAACGCGATTTGCTGTGACGCATACCCTTTAGAAAGTACTTTATTTTTATCCTATTCGACCTCTTCCGACTTCTGAACAGAGAAAGTGGCGAACAAAAATATAGACAAACATGTATTTTTCACTGTCCACCACATTGTAAACTTTAAAAATCTGAACCAAACGCCACATTGAGTGTAAATAAATTTGGTTCGGGCCAGTTTGTAGCCCTTTGATTGTAGTACGTTTGTATGTGCCAAACTTATGTTCCGCAAAATATTTGATATGATTTACCAAATAAATACGAAAAGAACCTGTTTTTTCGCCCATTTTACACCTGAGATTTCGAACTTTAACACCCCCATAAACAACTCAATATTACGTTTTTTCGAACGCGGTTTGCTTCGACGTGTAGCCATTAAAAGTTACTTTATTTTATTTATATAAATTTCTCCCAACTCATAACCGGAAAAGTTGGCAGAGAAATCTTGGATAAAATCTGTATTTTTACTCATCCACTAGAGTGTAAAGTTTAAACTCCTGGTACTGTGTATTGATTGTAGAAAAGTTTAAAGGCCAGATTCGTTATTCTGACCTCACGGAAAACATTTTTAAAAAAAATTCATCATCCACGACGCTCCGAATGGAAAAAATTTTTTCAGTGTAAAGTTTACACCTGCACTAATAACGCAATATTGATTGTGAAGAGACAAAATAAATTTTGACGTGTAGCGCTTAAGACGAGGCACATTTTAAAGGTAATTACCACGTTCTGTCTACTAAGTGGAGAATATGGCAGGGAAAAAATATTTTTATGTCCCAGACTCTTTATAATTAACCGCCTCTAAATTCGAAAATATTACTTTAAAAAAATAAAAAAGGCTCCCCTAGATTTTATAACCGTCTACCTTTTGAAACCAATCAGACTGCATAGAATGTGAAACTGAGTTAGATATGCTCTTGCACATGAAAACAGTAAAAACCCGTCTAATTTACACTCCTATGCAACAACCAATGAGTGTAAAGGAATTTTAGGAATTTTAAGACCAGATTCGTAACCTACCAATTAGGGAAAACATTTTTAAAAAAATTGGCCCTCCGCAAATCATTCGAATTTTTGATGTAAACTTTACACACTTACGACGCGCTGAATATTGAGTGTAAACAAGAAAAAAATCGGGGTAATAACTTTTTTATTATCTACCTTTTAAAAAACCGCACCTCTCAGATGTGTGCCGTTATAGCTGTGAGGGGGGTGACATATGTTGGGGGTACCCAAGTATATTATAGGTACGCGCTAACGCGCTACATATGATAATAACGCAATGCTATGACCTTGAGACTCTATGCCATTTACTGTGTAAAATCAGGAGTTTAAATACCAGAAAAAAGCCCATTACCAATGCAAAGTCAAATCACCAAGATAGACAGAAAGACAAACATCAACGTGGCATAAAAGTAAACAGAAAGAAAATAAATGTTTTAGCTTCTTACATTTTATGATAGGTTTTATGTATACCTACTTGATATGTCTTATGTACAATGAGACGTGTCTAAAATGTGTATGTGTGCGTTGAATGGGTTTAAAGGTATAGGCATTGGTGCGCTAAAGGTTCCTATGTATGTGTCCGAAGTGTTAGAGAGGCTAAAATCTAAAGGCTTCTTTCTATACAATAGATGTTCATTTTGAGATAAGGCTTATAGTTTGCGCAGATGGCTCGGAAAGTTAGATAGCGTCGGTTGTTTTAAAACATTATACTGATTCTGATAACATGTTTTTCAATTTTTTCATACTGTAGATTATACTGTAAACCTTTCCTTACTGTAAGTGCTTACTGTAGTTTAGACTAAAGACCAGTGTTGCCAACTCTAAAAAGACCAACTGGACAAACCAACATTGAAAACCGGACAAAACCGGTCAAGAGCATACGTGGGCAGCAAGAAAATTCTGGGGGGGGGTGCAAAATTTTTGAAGGTCAAAAAATGGTCTTAAAAATGGTGGTATGGCGATAAAAACACCATTTTTCGACGTTTCTCATCAAGAACTATCCATTAGCATCAAAAAATTGCGAAAAAAACGAAAAAAATTTTTCAAAAATTGAATTCTGGGGAGTATTTTGATTTCTGGGGGGGAGTATTTTGGTTTCTGAGGGGTGCATACCCCCACAAACCCCCACGCCCAGGTGTGGTCAAGAGCACAGGTAAATTCCGGACAAAACCGGACAAATGATATGTACAGTTGATAAATAAGAAAGCGACTAAAATTTATTCAAATCAACTACTGCAGTTAAATATCTACCACTTTAAACGCATTTTGTAATCGGAGCAATTTCCAGTCAGAGCCCCATCTTATCGATAATGAACCAATTTCATAAATCCCTTTTGTCTTGAAAAAGAATTCGATCAAAAGTGAAATATACAAAAAAAACCCAGCAAAATCCAATTGAGAACTAAAAACCATGTAACCTAAAAAACTAACCTTAAAAATCCGTGTGATGTGATGTTCATAGCTTGCAGTGAGCATTAGTTTATTGGACTTTTTGAAAAAAAATCAATTTTTACCTGTATTTTCTTCCATTTAATCAAAGTTACAAAAGATCAATATTTTTGTTTGATTTTTGTTAATAATCCTCTTATTTTTACAAAAAAAATGTTTAACTTGCAGAAACAACTCTAGCCTAGTTACTTCAACGTCCCCTACAAGAAAACAATACTAAATGTACTTAGCATTGGTCTTTTTTAGGTTAAAGTGGTTTTTTAGGTCAAAATCGAACTTTTTCCACTTTTGGAGGGAGTTCCTATCCTTTTGAGAAAATAAGGGTTGGACAACACGTATAGGTCTCTAGGAGGAACATTCCTACTAAGTTTTATAAAAATCGGTACTGGTTTTCTTAGGTTACAAGTGGTTTTTTAGGCTACAATTATCTTGGTTTTTTAGAGGCCATATAATAATAATATTTACTGGCTGAGTTACTTTAAATATTACAGTTTACGTACCCAATAATGTGAAATGTGCACGCAAATAGAAGCATATGAGAACAACATGGGAGAATTCAAGTTATACGTTCTATAAGACCTATTGCATTACATGTGGTTACTGTTAAACACAAAAAATAAAAATCAGGTGAAATTGATGAGCTAAATGAACAAAAATTAGTGAAACTTGTCAAATAAATGCAAAAAAGTAAAGTGTATTGGTAAGCAAAGCCAAGGCGTGCAGGCAGTGCACTTACGTACGCCTCTTAAGAAATTCTAATAAATTAAGCTTTGAAACCATAACCCTAAACTGTTTAAAATTTCTGCAGTCAACAATACATTGTGGCAATGTATTCCAAATTCTAGCTACCCTGTTTGCAAAATCGTTCTTTCTACAATCCAAATGAGATTTTCCAATACACAACTTTATGTCCTTATTTGACCTAGTACCCCTGTTAGGTGCAGATTCGAAAAAATCTGAAACAGAAAGCAACTGTCCCTTAATTATCCTAAAAGCAAAAGTAGGGTCAAAATAGATGCGCCGTGTTTCGAGTCTTTCAAGATATAACAAATTCAATCGTTACAAAGACACGACGAGAACTGACTGAATAGCAAGCGATTTGACTTGACTTAATGTGTAAGTAGTGAAGTTACAGGTGAACGAGGTCGAGGGATATTGAGGAGGAATGCGGATGACTAGCCACTAGCCAGTCAGTCCACTCAATTCGAGATTTAGGTGCTTCCTTAACAACAAACTTATCATCTAGTTGTCATTGTACAAATATATCAGCAAAAGCTTTGAAAATGAGTGCTTTGATTTTCGAATGTTTTGAATCACGTGATCTTAAAATGTTGGTTCTTCCTTTTATGAATTATATTCGGCCTTTAGTAGAGTATGCTCCAACTGTATGGAGCCCCTATTTGCTTTCTGATATCAACAGGGTTGAACGGGTACAGCGAAAATTTACTAAAAGGTTAATTGGATATATGGGACTTTCTTATGATGAAAGGTTAAAAGCCTTAAATTTAGAGAGGCTTGAACTCCGTAGAATTTATTTTGATTTAATTGTTACGTATAATATTATTCACAATAATCTCTTGCCTTCTGAAGATTTTTATAAGTTTTATGATCATTCGCGTACTAGAAATGCATTTGCAAATCAGATCTATTTAGAAAAATTTCGACTTGATTGTAAAAAGTATTGTTTTGCTACTATATCAGCCAGAATTTGGAACGATCTTCCACAATGTATTGGAAGTTCTCCAAATGTTGAGACATTTAAGAGAAATTTGAAAAAGGTTGATTACGGGAATTTTTTGATGGGGCACACGTGAGCGCAATCTATTTGCCGGCTAAACTTAAGAATATGGTACTTTTGGAAAAGGTGCAAAACGAATAAGGAATGCCAAACTTTTTTTGCCAAAATGGTAGAACATGATAAATTGGAGCGCGGAAAAAAAATTTGGTGAAAATCTGAGCCATACTTGCAAAGTTGCAGGCAACTCTCGATTTGAGTGTTGCGTGGGACGATTAAACGGCTCGATCCAATGACTTACACATTTGTCAGAAATAAATAATATGGGCTGAAATTACGGAAGGAAGCATAGCAATTAAGGATAAAAAAGAAAAAAGGCGCGGAAAGCTGTTTGAAATTTTAAAAAACTTAAAAAAATTTTCATATTTTTTTGCATGTTTTTTCGGTTTTACCCGATAAGATATACGAAAATCTAAGTTTCTGCTTCTATTATACTCAGGGTTAGGCTTAGTATATCTGAAAAGGTGTTTCAAGCTGCTTAGGTCGAGGTCGCTCCCGCTCAGGTCGATGTATAGATGCTTAGATCGATGTATAGATGCTTAGATCGATGTATAGATGCTTAGGTCGATGTATAGATGCTTAAGTCGATGTATAGATGCATAGGTCGCATATGTATAAGTGTGAATGTAACAAATTCATAGCAATTAGCAATAAAAGTTTGCTAGAAAACAAAAAAGCTATAAATCTTGAATTGTTTAGTCAATTCAGTATTTTATTCCTACTAATCGCATATGATGCTCAGTCCAACCGCCCAAAAAACGAATAGTCAATTTTCAGACACAATCATTAGCTACCTACCTTAGAAATCGAACAAATGTACTGGCTGTTGCATTAAGTACCATATGGATCACAAATCAAATGACCGCCTAACCAATCAGGGAAAGCATCAGGTTGCTACTAGAACAGCTATGAGGATTGGGGGATTAGCAGGCACGTAGCTCTGGGGGGAGTCCGGTCCGGATCCCCCAAAATTCAGAAGAATCGGAAAAATAGGACCTTTTGAACATTTTTGTGCTATTTTTGGCCTTTATGGGCTTGGTCCCCCAAAATTGATGTTAGTCCCTCCAAAATAGGACGGCCAGCTACGTGCCTGGGGATTGGCCCCCAAAATTCTGGAAGTACCAGTATTTTTTACAGGGATCTTTCAAACAAAAAATAGAAAATACTTAAAGCTCATCTGAATCACCGCCTGAATAGATTTTAGCACATTTTTGAATAAGCCTAAAATTTTTGGGCGCTTTGCGCCTATTCATATACATACAGCAAAAAAGTTAAACTTTAAATTTTCTGAGTCAGTAGATCTCACTGTGGAAAGCTAAAAACACCATCATTTTTGCCAAGTAACTTAACAAAATGCAAATTTTTAAGACGCTTCGTTATTGGCTTTAAAATCATGAAATCATCAAGAACAGTGTCACGCATACATGACAGCTGCCAACTTAAGCAACAGCTGTCGCTGATTGCCACAGTAATTGTTCCGTTCTCTTATAAGGAGGAGACAAGTTTCCAGCAATGAACTGGTCCTCGCTCAGTGGCTTATGCACCCAGTTGAGGAGTCAGCGCTGTTCTCACTAGACAGCTCAGTCCGAGCTGGTGACTACCCGAATCTATACTCCTGGTTTAGTGGGTATGTATTATTGAATTGATTATTGATTATTAACTCCTAGAAATGGAGGCTATATTATATTATGTTATATGACCCACACCAGGCATCCTTTCTTACATGGGGGGCAATCTGGGAAAGTCACATTTCTGGTGAGACCCCAACTAACTCCTCCCTTGGATCGAGGACGATCCAAATTAAAGAAGGGAGATGTCACGCATACATGACAGCTGCCAACTTAAGCAACAGCTATCGCTGATTGCCACAGTAATTGTTTCTGTCTCTTATAAGGAGGAGACAAATTTCCAGCAATGAACCGTTCCTCACTCAGTGGTTTATGCACCCAGTTGAGGAGTCAGCGCTGATAAAGGCTGTTGGGTTCGCCCAACAGCACCGGTTTTGTTCTCACTAGACAGCTCAGTCCGAGCTGGTGACTACCCGAATCTATACTCCTGGTTTAGTGGGTATGTGTTATTGAATTGATTATTGATTGTTAACTCCTAGAAATGGAGGCTATATTATATTATGTTATATGACCCACAGCAAGCATCCTTTGTTACAACAGCATTGATATCAATCTTTATCTCTGTGAATGTTGATCATCGCAAGTCCAAATTTTTGTGTACTATGATGTAGTACAGTAGCGATTTAGTGTGGTAAAACAGGGTTTCCGATCTTTGATAGTGTATTTTAGCATATTTCTGGGTTTCTGACGCCAAAAATTACTAAAAATTGTCTCAAAATGGCGCGAAGCGACGAAAAATTTGACATTTTTCCATTATGGTACAATAGCGATATTATTGTGGTAAAAACCGACTTGTCCGACTTTTGGTAGTGTATTTTACCTAATTTCTGGGTCTCTAAGGGCAAAACTCAATAAGAATTGTTTTAAAACGGCGCGAAGCTTCGAAAAATTTGACATTTTTTCATTCTAAATGCAAATTCTGCCATTTTAAAGATATGTAGGACAAACAATTACTCATTTCGGCGCGGAGCGCCTAAACTTAGGAATTTTACACCTTTTTACAGTTTTTGTCTTCCCAAAAATCTTTGTACATTATGTACACACAAATTTTTGGGTACTATAATATGGTACAGTAGCGATTTTAGTGTGGTAAAAAGAGTTGTTCGACTTTTGGTAGTATATTTCAGCTAATTTCTGGGTCTCTAAAAGGAAAAAATCACTGAGAATTGTTTTAAAACGGCGCTAAGCGCCGAGAAAATTTTGACGTTCTTCCATTCTGAATGCAAATTCTGCCATTTTAAAGATATGTAGGACAAACAATTACTCATTTCGGCGCGAAGCGCCTAAAATTTCTGGGAATTTTACACCTTTTTACAGTTTTTGTCGCCCCCAAAATCTTTTTGGGCTGGGGGTCTTGGGTGGCGTGCTCAAGCGCCCCCAGCGGGGTCCGCGGCAGAGCCACGGAAAATTTCGCCAAATTATGCACTGAAATATTGAATTTCGATGTTGAAATTTTCATAGAATCGTCCGAATCATGGTCTTTAATTCAACTGATGAATAGATTAAATAGACTGGCGCGCAGCGCAGAAATTTTCTGATATTTTCATGCCAGAATGACTGTTCTTAACACGCATGAGGTGCGAATATTTAGTAGACTTGTCATGTTCCCAGTGCTAAGACAGCTCTTAAAAACGCAATCTGCACAAAGCGAACGAATCTTCTCCATACTTTTGAATTTCTCTTGACTAGAAATGTTTGCAAAAAGGTACTTAATCTTCTCATGGCAACAAGGGGAAAAGTAAAATCCGGAAACGGAAACGGAAACAATGGGTAAAAGCCGGAAACGGAATCGGAAACAACGGGTAAAAGCCGGAAACGGAAACAATGGGTAAAAGCCAGAACCGGAAACGGAAACGAACCAAAGTGGTGGAATCGGGGTTTTCCAAGCAGGGCCCATCAGGGTCAACACCCCCAGCCCCGTTTCTGCCAAAATTTCTCCAACTGAAGGGGCTTTAGGGGCTCGAAAACGGGGTGCCCCATTAATCATATGCGAAGGTGACCCCGTTTCCGTCGGGGGTTTCTCCGCCCTAAGGGCGCTCAAAAGTAGCGCAACGGAACCGGGGTCAGATTCACATATGAATAATGGAGTACCCCGTTTCCGAGCCCCCAAACCCCCTTCACTTGGAGAAATTTTGGCGCAAACGGGGTTGGGGGCGTTGACCCTGATGGGCCCTACTTGGGGAACCCCGGTTTCGCCACTTTGGACCGCCCCCAGGGCGGAGAAATCCCTGACGGAACCGGGGTCACCTTCGCATACGAATAATGGGGTAACCCGTTTCCGAGCCCCTAAACCCCCCTTCAGTTGGAGAAAATTTGGCAGAAACGGGGCTGGGGGTGTTGACCCTGATGGGTCCTACTTGGAAAACCCCGGTTCCGCCACTTTGGTCCGTTTACATTTCCGGTACCGGCCTTTACCCATTGTTTCCGTTTCCGTTTCCGGTTGTTACCCGTTGTTTCCGTTTCCGTTTCCGTTTTCGTTTCCGGCTTTTACCCATTGTTTCCGTTTCCGTTTCCGTTTCCGGATTTTACCCACACCCTGGCGACAAACGCTTTATTCTTTGTTATTATATTTTTTATATTTTATTTTCTTTATCTTTACATATGTCTATGTCTTCTGTATCAAATTATCAACGGTTTTCCTTATCAACTTACTTTAGCAGTTGTCCGTTGCAAATATGCTCACTTCAATAACTTTTCCTAAAGATATTCAAAAATTTGGAACAAGTTACCTGATCATGTCGTCGCTTCTCCTAACGTTGGTTCGTTCAAAAAAGAGCTGCTAAATATTGATTTTACAATTTTATTGTTGAAGCATACCTACTTGTATCACACTCCGTGATCTGTATGTCCTTTTGTTCTGTCACTCTTTTATCATGTATTTATGTTTTACCAAATTTACTGTATTTTTCTAAACCATAGATATTTTCTTGTTTTGTCTCTCTCTTGTTTGTTGCCATTAAGTTAAAATAATGGTGAAAACTAAAATAAATCGGCGCGAAGCGCCGAATTTATGGTTTATTCACAACAATATCGTCGCAGGACAGCGTTACGCAACCGTATAGCTCCATTTATAAAAATTCGAAATTTTCCCCGGGGAAATTCCCCCTTCCCCCTGGCTACGCCCCTGCTTTTGGGGACCATCTTTGTACATACACGTACAAACGAACCTGGTACAAAAAACACTGCTTCCAGCGCATAATAAACATTTTTTCCGTCAAAAACGTAAAAAATTTAAATGAAAAAATTAATTTTTCGATTGCATAAATAGTGCAGGAGGATTTGAAAAGCCCTGGAAACACGTTATTTAGAGGTCTGGTCCATTTTATGAGTTTTCAGACGGAAAAATTCTTTTTGGATTCCCCCTTGCAAAAATCATGGCTACGCCTATGATCTGAGGCATGAACACCACCGCTATAGCAATCGTTTCATTCTCATCGCCATTTATCGAATATGGTGGATTACTTGAGCTAGACTCTGAGGAGGCATGCCTGGCTCTAACAGGCTGATTAAAAAATCAAACAAAATCGCCTGGCGTTTCATGGTGATACAGCACTACAAGAAAAGAATCGACGCCGCCAAGCAAGACAGGCGAGGCAACAACTCTAAGACAATGTTAACACCTACAGTAACAGAACACAAAGTTGTAATAGTTCATAGTCAGTAAAGTTGTGGCCAAACATAATTCGAAATTTTTCTAGGGTAGGCACGTGCCTCAAGTGCCTCCACGTAGCTACGCTCATGGCATGTGGTTATGCGTCAGACTGTAGTTCGCTTTGATTGCCGTTCGGCCCCCAGTGACCCATACTTTTTTCTTTTCCCGAAAGTAGCCAAAGGCGGACCTTCGGGCCAGCGGCCCTGCAAAAAATGCGGGGGCGGTCAACCTGTAATGCTTAAGGATAGAGCGGCCCTGCGAAAAACGCTTGCGACCCCCCTATATACTACTGTCATCATCTTTTACCACGCCTCATGAAAAGTATTTTTTGTGCTGACCCTCCTCTACTTCGCTATGCTGACACGTGGGACGTTGACATAAAAATAAATTTTTTGAAAGGATTATATCTCGATGAAGTTGATTTTAGTCACGTAACAAACCGAAAATTACTATCATTTAAAACCGTTATGTTGTTGGCCTTGTTTAGCCCCCAAACGTGTTCCGGGTCTTCAAAATTAATGTAAATTATATTCGAATTTTCGATAATTATATTTCGTTTACGGTACCCGAAATGACTAAAACTCACCAAAACAAACTTGTTTCTATCTTTAATCAAACCATATACGGAATAGAAACGACATCGGTTTCAAGATGGGCTCAAGAAACACTTAAACTAGCAGAAATTGATTGCAATAAATTTAAGGCCCACTCCGTTCGATCAGCTTCTTCTTCAAAAGCCGCAAAAAGCGGGTTGAGTATTTCAGATATTTTGAAAGGTGCTAACTGGTCTTACAAATCTACTTTTTCCAAATTTTATAATCAAAATATTGAAGATTATTCCAAATATGCATGATAATGTCGTCCTCTCACAAAAAGTATGCAAACGCTTTGAACATGCATATGTAAAGTCTAATCTGTTTGTGTAGTGGAATATAAGATTTTGCTAAGCCATATTGACTGACGTGAAATCTATATTCCACTAACAAATAAAATAGACCTTACATATGCCCACCCTCCCGTTACCCAAAATTTTATCATATTCCTTACAAGAAAGCCTCAAGGACGCGGCAGCAAATTCAACCAGACGCGAGGTTGTCGCAACAATCGCGGTTTTTGGGAATACAACCCAACGAAGGCTAGAGGGATTTAAGACAAGTTGATCATGCTCAACTCTCACTCATCGACCGGGATCTGTTTTTTTCTTCAGCGCACTGTATATTACTTAGTCACAGTATTTCGTTTTAGATCCCCTTTATGCGCTTATCTTGTAACACGTTCGCACGCGATAAATCAAATTCTTTTGATCACTTCTTCTTCCGCTTATATTAAAGTTTACTCGCTTTCAAGAACACTGAGTTATGTACCTAGCTAACGCTGTTTGGGCGTGAGCAAGCTCCGCCTTATACGCTTACAACGAGCTGTATTTAGTTAAACAGAATGAACACTGCATATGTAAAGTCTAATTTGTTTGTTAGTGGAATATAGATTTCACATCAGCCAATATGGCTTAGCAAAATCTTATATTTCACATGTAGTCTTCATTTTTTCGGGTGGGTCTTCCGAGACAGTGGGACTAGCTGGACGGTCGCAGAATGGTGAATCTAGTGAGACGCCTCATTATGCATGTGGTGGGTCTAGCGAGACTTCCGGTGGGTCTAGCGGGACGAAAAAGTGGGTCTAGCGGGGCGGTGGGTCAAGCGGGTAATAATCTTTGGCTTAGGCAATTCGCTCGCTTTCTTGACGAAAAGATCTCTTGCATTATTTATTAGATATTGATTGTTATGTTAGAAATAGCCAATCAGTGACTTATATACATAGACTAGTTCCAAAAATATTTAATACATATTCTCATATTCTCAGGTATTATACGCACGTATAAATAAGTTTTCATACGATATACAAGATAAAAGTACAATCATTATAAATACAAGAGCTTCAAGAGTAGGTGCACAAGGTAACATTCACATTCAAACGTTACAATTGTCTATGTACAAACTCGCATTCAACATGATGCCTTATATATCATGCTTTTGATTCTTATCTCCTCCAATCGATGAAACAAATCAGTTGCACCTTTTCTGATGCATCATTTTCTATGCACTTTCCTAAATTGAAAGAAAATGATTGAAAATGTAAAGGTGAAATTTGTAAACCTAGAAGATTAAACAAGAAACATTTAACAATTTGCGAAAATAAGTAATCTTTTTGACTTATCTAACAAAATAGATGCGAACTGAGAGAATTATCCTACTTGAAATGAAAAGAAAATCTACATTTACATGTATTTGTTGTTCCCTGAGAAGATAAACTGGTTGGAGTTTTAGCATTTGGTAACGCAATGTTTATAGTGTTACATGAATTATTCACAAAATATTAAAAATTAAAAATTTAAACTTGATACAAAATTTGAAATTGAAGCAAAAGCAAGTTTCGTGCTTTCCGAAATTATTGAAGTAGTAAGATTGAGCTTAGCCCGCAACAATGAGCGAAATTGGTTAATTTTTCTACTTTCGAATTTCTTACTCATAATACATATTGAATGATTGTGTGCAAATTCGAGCCATTTTTCAATATGACGCAGCACAGACACTAAAAAATTCAATTGTTTGGTCAGAGAATTGCGTAAAAAAGTTTTCTACCTATTTTTTTAATAAATACTAATTTTTCCAACAAATAATTTTCATTTTTATTACCCGTTTTCAGATTTTTCCCCCATGTTTTCATCTAACAGAAAACCATATCTGTATATAACGAGGCTATCCAGCGCACACTTAGAACAGTGGTGGTAAAAATTACGATCAGAACAAAACCTTAATTTTTCCTGTAATAATCTAATCCAGAGTCCAGCTAAAAGTTTCTAGGTATTTTCAGCTGACTAGTTAACCCCACGACTTATCTCTCATGCTATTTTCTAGACATCTTAAATTGATTAATTTTAAACAAAAATACGGCTTAAGACAGTAGAAAAAGAGAACTAAGCCCGACAGACAGCTTGTGAATAATAACTGCTCTATTGCATGAATTTGAAAGCTTGGAACGAACCACACAACTGTGAGTTTTTAGATTATCCGAATTTGCGCCTTTTCATACACTTGTCCAAAAAACATTTTTTTGAAAATATTTCGCAATCACATGTCTCACGCAAAGACAATACGCTACTAGAAAACGGAATGTCGTTTGAAATTCTAAAAGGATTTTGGCCAAAATGGCTGCGTCACCAATAAGTTATGCTGATGATATGAACTGTTAGTTTCTTAAATCTTAATCGGTTCAATCTTTCACGTGAAAAAGGCACAATTTCTGAATCATATCACTTGACAAACTAGCACAATTTTTACCGGAGTTGTGCGCATTCAATGAGTTTTATAGTAGGACTAGTTGAGCTGCCCGGCGTTGCCCGGGCTGAAGTTAGGCCTGATAGCTATATGGAATTAATATGTCTCTTGTATTTTTTATTTTTCAAGACTTTTGATGTTTTTGGGATATTTCTAAAAAAATTGTTTGTACAAACCATATTTTATTTTTTGGATTTTTTTAAAATGTCTTTTGTCAACCATTTTTTTGATCAAATCCATATTTTTGACGTTATAGAATGGTTTTGAAAATTGTTTAGCCATAATCATATTTTTGATGTTCTGGGGTGTTCTGGAAATTTTTTTAATAAAACCCATATTGTTGATGTTTTGGGATGTTTTGGAAAATTTTTTTCGTCAAACCATATTTTTGATGTTTTAGGATGTTTTGGAAAATTTTTTTAATCAAACCCATATTTTTGATGTTTTGTGATGTTTTGGAAAATTTTTTTTCGTCAAACTATATTTTTGCTGTTTTAGGATGTTTTAAAAATTTTTTTCGGTCAAACCATATTTTTGATGTTTTAAAAATTTTTTGTTTGTTGTAGCAAAGGGTGTCATATATCACGTGATATGTTACAGCTGATGGTATCTCCTATCTTATATCACTGCATGTTGTGGCACAGACAGGGTATCTATACCAAACCTATCTTATAGCATTGTCTATCTCGTAGCACAGGGTATCTTATATCCCATACTATCTTATAACATTGCCTATCTTGCAGCTCGGGGTATCTTATATCACTTCCTATCTTATAGCATTGCTTATCTTGTGGCACGGGGTATCTTTTATAACGTTCTATCTTATAGCATTTCCTATCTTGTAGCATGGGGTGTCTTATATCACGTCCTATCTTATAGTATTGCCTATCCTGTAGAACAGAGTATCTTATATCACGTCCTATCTTATAGCATTGCTTATCTTGTTGCACATAGTATCTCATACCACGCCTATCTTATAAAATTGCCTATGTTATAGCATCATTTGGTTAAACCCGTATTTTGATGTTTTACAGTGCCGATCAATGCTATAACATATAAAAATGTACATAGTGTCGCCAGGCATGCTCCTCTTGGCCGGGGTATCCCTATACAAACAGTATAAACTAATTTTTGAAAAAAAATAGCAAAAAATCGGCCATCTCCCGAAATCGTGGAGGCTTATAGCACAGGGGCCAAACCCTGCTCCGTCCCTGCCCAGGGCCAATGGGTGCGTTTGTCGAAATTTCAAGATCGCTACGGCTCCTTCCCTCATTGGACCGACCTCGGCCCAAAATATCAGCCCTCCAAATTTCATTGGGCCGGAGCCAACCCGGCACAAACATACGAACATACATACAAACAAACAAACTTTCAAAAATATATAGTAGATGATTACCCTGAGATTCTGAAATACCCCCACGCAAATTATGGTAGACCCTAAGAATTTAAGTTTTGACCTTTTTACGATTTTTTTTTGAATTTTCAGCCCCATCCAGGCTCCTCAGTTCACTCTTATAGTCGTTGCAAAAACTATAAATTACCGCATATCTTTCGACCAATTCTCGCAACGAATTCGATTTCAATTGGCTGTAAAATTTCGGGGAAATTCGCCAGTCTGATTTAGTAGGCCAACCGGCTGCCCTCTTGCCCCAACCGGCACTAAAGTTTAACTGTGCATAGCCGATTTGCACGGTAGTCAGAGCAAATATGATCAGAACAACGGTCGTGAAACGTAACTTGATCATTGTAATTGAAATACACCGGACAAATTAAGCAGGAAAAATGGATATCCTATAAGTAAAAATGGGAATTCTATCATTTAAAACACTCCCCCATAAGGGCGGTACCAAAGTTCTGGTGGGGTGCAAGATTTTTTCAAAGGTAAAACAATGACCTTAAAAATGGTGGTATAGCAAAAACACCATTTTTCAATGTTTCTCATCGAGCGCTATCCATTGGCATCAAAAAATTGCGAGAAAAACAAGAAAAATTTTGAAAAATTGAATACTGGAGGGTTATGTTGGTTTCTGGTTGGTGTATTTTGATTTATCGGGGTAGCATACCCCCAAACTCCCACGCCCAGGTATGCTCCCCCGAAATATGAATATCGTAGAGTGAATCGAGTGATCACTGTCACTCTTTTCGCTTCTTGAATTTTTACGATACGTAAATTGAATTGAAATTTTACAGTGAAATAATGGAAGTCGGGGCGAAAACGGATCAAAAGAACAAATGAATAATTCTAATTAGTTTGAGCACACATGAGTATGGAAGACTGGGAAGAAATTGAAATGAAAATCGAGTATCCGGATCCCTGGAATTAAATTTTTGGTAATTTTTAACGATTTTAATATGTATAATAAATCAAAATTTTAACTTTCATCTCAATTTTGAAATTCTTTTCTCACCCAGAATGTGATCATAATTTTATTTGGACAAGAATCTGGCCTATCTGATAACATAATTCTGATTTTTAAGCCGCACAGCTTTCCGTCATATTTTTTTGAACACATTTTTTTGGAAAGAAACATTCGTTTCATTCCAAGCAGAGGAACATGTGCACACTGCTTTTATTCTAAAACTGAGAACTGTCAAGGAGCCTAAACGTGCAAAGCCCAGATTATTGTGAATAAAAAATAGAGGAACTCTATTGCGCTGCTTTAGAACGACAGATGCTTTAGGGTCAAAATGACCAAAATGACCCAGAAACTAATATAATGACTGAAATTCCGTAAAAACTGCGTTATTCCAACGTTTCTGATCATTTTTAGGCATCTTACCGATAGTTTTTGATTTTTTATCATTTCAGACTACTGTTCGGAAAATTTCTCATTTTCTATGATGAAATTCAAAAGTCCGCTTACTACTGTAGTTATATTGCAGAATGAAATTTTCAGAAGAACGCAATACTCCAAAAATAAATCAACCGTAATCCGCGATAACTTGGAAATCTCTGCCAAATAGGATTGAATTTTTGGATTTTATACAAAAATGTCACGTGTTCAGTTGTCGAAATGACCTCGACGACATCGCGTGATTCAAACCATCACAGAAAGGTTGTTACGCATGAGCTGTCCTTTGTTTCAAAATAACAAAAGCTTTACGATTAGGCGTTCACTGCGTATACCTTTGTGTAAAGAACTTTGTAATAAAAAATGCGGTATCATTAATTAACCGCGCGAAAATTTTGGATATCTGTAAAACTTACCTAATCGGAGACTGTATTTCAACGAATTGTAACAGCGGAATCGTTTCACTTGAGGTAAAATCAGTCGAGCATAGCGCTTGATCGCGTGTTCGTTCTGTATTGTTATTGGTACAATTTTTAGATTTCATCAAATCTTATCGACATTGCATAGGTATTACTTGAGTAAAAGATGAGGAGCAAACGCTTTTTTCTGTAAAACTCGTGTATTACTTCGACGTAATTATTTTGAGAGACAACTCCAAAAAATTTTCGCAATGTTTTATGGGCTTGAGTTGTGATTAGCTAGCGTCAAAAACGCTTTTTGAACGTTTTTGAAGATGCACTTTTTCTCGAAAAAAGTGAAACAATTCTACACATAAATTTGACAAGATATAATAAAATAATTCGAAATATACCTTTCATGCTTTTGAGCTAAAAGGTCGTGAATGCATAAAAAAGCAAAAGCTTTCGAGGATTTCTAGGATACTATAAAATCTATGGGGTATAGGTCGGCAGGTTTTTTCTAGTTTTAGAGGTCATTCAGAGAGGATCGAATCCCCGTCTCACCCAATAGCATGCTTAAATTATGATTCGCGAAACTGAATAACCCTGATCAAAAATTTTTAAAAACCTAATGCGCCAAAACAACATGATAAGAGAGCAGGATGGAAAATCGCGAGTAATAAAATCGCTTTAATTAGTTTTTTCGTAAATTTTTATTCAAATTCTGGAATAATCAAGGTAGACTTTGAAAAAATGTTTCATGAAAACTTTATGGATTCGCATTAGTCATTAGTTATTAATAGGTACAATCCCACTGATTCCTACACGAGAAGTTCTAGTTTCGCGTACCAAAAGGATCGATGAAACTTCCCTTAACAATATTTTCGGCCCTAATTCTAAATTTATTGAGATGAAATTTCTCGATTTCTATATAAAATTGGAAGTAGTTTGAAAATTAAAAGATTCGCTGTAAAAATTTTGTCCGAATGTTATTTCTGGCGATAGAAAATAGGAAATAAATCTACTTAAATAATATAAATTATATTCTTAATATTAATTTAGAAGCCAAAGCCTTTTTCTATTATACACTTCAAACGAAAAACACTCTAGACAGATTCCATACAAGACAAACACGCACGCACACACTCACATACAATTTATACACAAAAACGCCTACACCCACTAACACGTATACACACACTCACTCACTCACACTCACACAAACGAACAAAACAGATTTTTAATTATTAAAAGTAAATATCTGCTTTGCGGCATCAGGCGTATTAAATGTAGAGGAAAATTGAAAGTCATCAAATTAATATTATTTCATTTTATTAAATCGATCAATGCTTTTATTCTTTACAATAATACATACTTAATTAATCCATTCTTCAGAATAAGGTGAAAGGTTCCACTTCTCTTATACTATTGCAAAAGAAATAAGTTAAAGCACGATGAGATTGCATCGATTTACCTCCTAAAAGCACATTTTGGTGACGTCGTCAAAGATTTTATTGACGTCATGATTATCAGATTACGGTCCCTAACATTTTCGACAGGTTTTTCAACGAGATTAGTATTTAGGAATTCCGCGACCACGTTTCTAAATTTTGCATTGTTCCGCTCGTAAGACGCATAATTAATTATTCTACCTGTTCAAAAAACAAGTATGTGAAATTTTTAAACAAAACTTATGTAATAAACATATTTTTTTAAATTTAATGGGTAACCTTTGGGCTAGTAGGAACGTAGAGTACGTCACGAGTTACCAAAGATAAATAACAATGAATGTTCGGGTTTATATTCTATTTTACTCCTCATGAATTTTATAAATGATTATTAGGGTATCCAATCCTTGTCATTTAACCATTGAGTATAAAAGCGGTGTAGTGTTTTTGTTTTGTAAACAGCTTAAGTTTTAGGGTCACTTGCAGTGAAAAAGGTATGGGGGACAGGGAGGGACTTGTTCCCCACAAAGAATTGTTCCAAACATTCTTTTACTTATTTTCCGACAGGCTTTATAAGAAGCGCATAGAAAATTTTTTTCGTAAGCGAATCTCGATTTCGAAAGCTTTACAATGAGATAATAACAAAATTTATAATTCCGCCGCAAACGTACATACACATGTGATAAGACATTTTTCTTCATTTCCCTGATCATTCTCTCAACTTTCTTTAAACTGTCAGTTATGGTTTTCTGCACTTTACTGCGCCATTTTGCTAGGTCCCGTCTCGCTTGGCCCGCCGTCCCGCTTGACCCACCGTCCCACTAGACCCACTTTTTCGTACCGCTAGACCCACTGGAAGTCTCGCAAGACCCCCACGTGCATAATGAGGTGTCCCGCTAGACCCACTCTCTCGGAAGACCCCAAGAGGAAAATTACGTACGCTTATAAACAAATACAGAAACGCTTGCAAAGTGTATCCATTCAAGTATATATGTTTAGTCAAATATATAAATAATTAATTAAAAAATAATTGCATTTAATTAACCAACTAATCAATAAAATTTAATTAATAAATAAATAAATTTTATATAATATTGCATGAAATTGTGTACCATTTTTTGAGAATATATGCGAAAATAAATCGTTACTGAAAGTAGAATTCTAATATATATATATATATATATATATTATATATATATATATATATATATATATATATATATATATATATATATATATATATATATATATATATATATATATATATATATATATATATATATATATATATATATATATATATATATAAATATATATTATAATTATCATTATTATTATTATTATTATTATTATTATTATTATTATTAATTATTATTATTATTATTATTAATATTGATATTAATATTATTATTATTATTATTATTATTATTGTTTTTATCATTTTCATTTGTATTATCATTATTATTATTATTATTATTATTATTATTATTATTATTATTATTATTATTAATACAATTATTACTATTATTATTATTATTAATACTATTATTATTATTATTATTAATAATATTATTGTTGTTGTTGTTATTATTATTATTACTATTAATTATTATTATCATGATTAGTATTATTATTATTATTATTGATAATATTTATTCTTCCATATTTGAAAATTTACAGCTGTCCGTTATTGATTTTGTTGAAAATGTATATAAATTCGAAAGATACATATTAGAAACAAATTATGTCTCTTTAAATTTTTGATAAGTAGAGTTGTATCACTTTTAAAATTGACTTTATATCTAAACCATTTTGTTTTTATAACTTAGGCAGTGGCGTAGCTGTGAGGGGTGGGGGACAAGCCCTCCCAAAATTTTGGAAATACGAGTAAAATATTGGAAACACTCAAACTTGCTTTTAAATCAATGATTATAAAAAATTTTGCAGAATTCACTTAAGCGTCTTGACAACTATTTTTCATTCCACTACACAAACAGCGATCGTTCAATCAGGGAATTTTAGAGGGGATGTATCCTCTGGCTGGCCTCGTTACTCACCAGATCGAGAAAAACGATTGTGCCATAGAGTACGTCGAAAAAGCTGTTCGACACAGCTTAATTTTAACTGAAATCTACTCTACTATAGTGCCACACGATGAAGTGGTCAAACGTTCTACCGACTCGAATTCCAAACTCGGGCCGCTACCACTTTTTGGCGAGTTATTATGTGGCCGACTGAAAGATCGTGGTCGTAAAGACCGATCATTAGCTAATGCCGTCGATAATTTGACAAA
This sequence comes from Mermis nigrescens, assembly GCA_036768485.1. NCBI lineage: Eukaryota > Metazoa > Nematoda > Enoplea > Mermithida > Mermithidae > Mermis > Mermis nigrescens. The sequence goes on along the minus strand of JAVLUZ010000154.1, from coordinate 29,173,849 downwards.
GCGTCCAAATTTTCGTGCTACATCGACCTTTCGACCCCCATACAAACGGAAATCACCTGATCGGGACATTTTCAGTTATAATAGTGATGTTATTGACTTTGATTTACTTTCGGTCGATCGTTATCACCTAGGGGGCCGTCTAAAATTTGTTAAATCAAATCGGCTCAAAATAACATCATATCGCTGGATTTTGCAAACTATTTCGGACTATGAAATCGAATTTGATTCCTTACCTCCTTTTCAGGAGCTGGCTCCCACACCGATTAAATTTCCAATATTAGAAACGGAGGTGATTCAAAAAGAAATTAATGCACTGTTAGGAAAGAATGCGATCTCACGAGTTTCAGATGGGAAAGGTATTTGGATTTCCCCAATTTTTTTTCACAGCCAAGAAAACAGGAGGCTTACGGCCAGTTATAAACTTACGCCCATTAAATCAATATATTAAATACGAACATTTTAAAATGGAAACTATAATTGTCATTGAAGATATTTTACGCAGAAACGATTTCATGGCGAAACTCAATTTAAAAGATGCGTATTTTGCGATTCCTATAATCGAAAAACCTCAAAAGTGTTTCTGTTTTGAATGGGCAAACGTCATTTACTCATTAACCTGTTTGCCGCTTTGGTCTTTCTTCGGCCCCCGCGTATTTACTTAATTATTGAAACCCTTCAGTGCTATAGCCAGACATGTAGGCTTACGTTTCATCATTTATTTAGACGATATTTTGCTACTCAATCAAACACTGGATGGCCTTCAGCATGATTTATGCCTTTTGCGATTTATTTTACGAAATCTTGGCCTCGTTATTAACGAAGAAAAGTCGATTGTACGCTCTGCTATACTAAAGCCTGGTTTATACTTCACGAATCGCGCCGAACTTGCAAAATATCGCAGTCGCAGGATCGGGCAAAGCACGGTAATTCGATTTATACTATTGCGCGAATAATTGTTCGTGCGAATCGCGGGAATGTCCGCGATACGATTTTTCGATTTATACTTCCTGCGAAGTTCGCATCGCTTAATAATTCGCGCAGGCAAGAAATTTCGTCGTGCGATGAATCGCATTTCAGTTTATACTTCATCGCGTTCATCTCCGCGAAAAATGTCAAAAATTACTAATTTCAGTAACAAGTTGACGTCCGACGCGAATTCGCAAAATTGGGCTCGGAAGCGAATTCGCGTCCTTTTTTGCGCACATTTCTATTGAACTGTCAAATTTGACATGTGCAACGCCAATCGACGCGGGTCGACGTGCCTACTTAAATGATTTATGTCACGCAACAATGCTCTGAATTTGTAATGAGGTCAGGCGAGGACGAAAATGAGCAAAAATATACGCGAAAAAATCGTGCGATGATTCGCAAGATTTGCAGAAAAAATCACACGATTTATCGCAGGATAGTCGAGTTTGCGAGAAATCGCAGCAAGTATAAATCGAAGACGCGATGCGACGAATTTTGTCGATTATCGCACGATTTTTCGCAGGAAGTATAAACGGACGGCGCAATGCGTCAATTCGCACGATTTTCGCAGGATGTGCTATTTTTAGAAAAAGTCACACCATTTAATCCTGCGACGCGATCCTGCATGAAGTATAAATACGGCTTAAGACTTAACTCAGTGCTTGTTCCCCGAGTAGGCGTGGTTTATAGCTCGTTAAAAGCTTTTTAGCTATACCTGCTACAGTGTTCACTCGAGCTGGCGTGCGTTTACGCGTTTTTCTTTGCTTACTTGGTTACTGTATATCTTTCATGTCTAAGCAAAATTCTTTTTGCTCGAGAGCTTCTTTAGATTCGATTTCTACTCGATCTTCAGCTCTTCCAACCAGGCGCTTGAATAGACGTTTAGATCCGGATTCGGATCATTCGCCAGCCAGTTTAGCGGCTGCCCATCATCCCTCGGTGGAGGAAACAGATCCTGTGCGATCTACGCCTGTGTTAAAGCCATCGCGCGATTTTGCGCCCGTAGCTGGCTCTGATGCCATGCACCATGCCGAAGCGCTTGATTCTGCTTCCGAAAAGTCGTCCAGCGACTCTAGTTCGGATTCTGCCACCAGCCGAAGCAGTTCATGCTCTTCTTGCCGCTCGGTTTTCAAGCGGCCGGCAGCTCCTTTGCCAATTTTTTCAGAAGAGCCTTCGGCGAAACGCCAGCATTTGGCATTGCGCTCCAGCACTATTGATATCGCTATCAGAGAGCTGGGTGGCACTTTTGAATCTCCCACTGTGCGCCGTGAGCGTTATGACAAAGTAGCAGTCCCTGACTGCATTTTTCGGTCGCGCCCGTCTTAGACGACGATCTGCGCTTTTGCTTGGAGGAATTGGGAGCCTGGCCTCCGAGGAAAGACGAGCGCTTGCGTAAATTACATCAAGCGGCGCTAGAAGTCTCTTTTCCGCTTATTGCGCTCTTAAACGAGGCAGATAAAGGCCAGTTGGATGCCTCTTATGCATTACGCGCGGCTCTGGCATTCTTTGCGGCACTTATCTCTGGTCTTACAGGATATTTCCTACGACCGCCGCTACGAAATTTGACCGCCTGCTCGGCATTAAGGCAAAATTCTTGCCAGAAATTACATCAAATTCCATCTCTGCCGAGCCTGTCATGCGCGCCATTGATGCTGCGAGCAAAATCTCTCCGCCGCCGCTTTTCGGCTCCTTGCTGCTCAAACAGCTTAAAGAACGGGGCCACACGGATAGATCACTGCAGGAAGCAGTTCGTAATCTTGCAGGCAGTGGCAGCACGCGCCCCTCCGAGACGCGTTCGATTTACTCCGAGAGCTGGCTCTTCAAACCGCGGCCTTTTTACTAGGCAGGAGCCGCGGTTTTACGATCGTCAAGATCAGGAAGGAGATTACAGGTACTGTAATTTTACTAACCTCGTTTTTCTGTACCTCCGGATTGCGTAGCGGGCAGATTAAAATACTTCCTCACAAACTGGAAGCAGATAACTTCCGATTCTTGGACGTTAAATGTAATCAGGGGCTATAAATTGCCTTTTGAATATTTTCCTAGCCCTCAGCTCTCTCCACCGAAAAAGCTTATTTTTTCCGAAAAACGTAGGGAAATCATAAAATCTGAAATTCAAGGGCTTTTAAACAAAAGGGCCATTGTAGAAATTGACCATATTTCTTCGGTTCTCTGGCTTTCACGACTTTTTTTTGTGCCCAAAAAAGGTGGCGATTAGCGCCCTGTTATAAATCTGAAAGACCTAAAGAGGTCTTTGAAATATGAGCACTTCAAAATGGAAGGCATACATATGCTTAAAGGTCTTTTACGGCCTAATGATTTTATGGCTAAATTAGATCTAAAAGATGCGTATTTCTTGTTGCCTGTTGATTCAAGTCATCAGAATTATCTTTGCTTCCAGTTTGAGGGGAGAATTTTTAAGTTTACGTATTTGCCGTTTGGCCTTTCTAGTGCTCCTCGCGTTTTCACGAAGGTTCTAAAACCTGTTGTTTCTATTTTACGGAAAATCGGCATGCGTCTTATTATTTATCTCGATGATATACTCATCATCAATTCATCATACAATGCGCTAAAAAGCGATGTAAAGCATGCAAGTAGTTATACCTGGCCCCCTAGGGTGCAATGATTAAGGATAGGCAATGGTTAAGCATAGGCAATTCTTTAAAATAGCCTATGTTATAAAATAGGCTGATGCTATAACATATACAATGGTTAAGCATAGGCGAGGAGGCGGAGTCTTGCTCCCTGGGATAAGGGTCAGGGAGCAATGGTTAAGGATAGACAATGGTTTAAGATAGGCAATGGTTAAGCATAGACTAACGCTATAACATATGAGGACATAGTTGAGGAGTGGAAGGGGTCAAAATTGGCAGGGTGCCAACAAGATTAAACTAGGATTAAACTAAGACTAAGTGTAAACTAATTGTGAATGTAAACTAAGTGTAAAGTGAACCTAGCTGAACTAGGTGTAAACAAAGTCAACCTGGGCCACCCCTTTTGCCTGCGGGTCCTCAGCGGGGGAGGGGAAAGTCCCCCTAAAATGTAGCAGTGGGTCGCTCTTGCTACCACTGACACTCAGTCTAAAAATTGCCATAAATATGCCAAAGTATGGCAAAACTAAGCAGAAAGATTGTGTGCCAGGGGTCCGCTCTTGCTACCCCTGCCACTCAGTCTTAAATATATCAAAAATGTGCCAAACTAAGACAAAACTAAGCCCAAGGATTGGATGTGAGTGTAAAGTAAGCCTAGCTGCGCTAGGGATTAAAGTGGACCTATGCACAAAAGGAGTGTGTATATATAGGTTTGACTTCCCGGTCCTTCGTCACTTCCCGGTCCTTCGAATTCCCGGTCCTTTGACTTCCCGGTCCTTGCTTGAGCCGCAGAAAATGGTACCATTATATAGAAAAGATAGGACAACTTTTTCACACAATTTGAGAATTTTAGTACATTTAAGCGTTTAACTTTCGATCAGCTGGTTTTTGTTAATAAAATAAATACAATAAATGATCACAATTCACTCAGCTTGCTTAAAAAATAGTCCATCTTTTATGTTATAACACGCCTACAGTGTGACACTCGGTCAAAGTTGATGAACCTGCTCACCATTGAATAACTCATTTCATTGAAGTGAGGTTTTTTGAGATGAATTCAAGAACCACTGAACGGATTTTGAAGAAATAAAGTGTTTTAGATATACAATCTTGGAATGAAACTATTTTGCCAAAAAGTATAGCTAGCCTATGTCTACAGTATGCTAGACTCGAAAAAGTGCTCAAACTTTGCTTAGTCACTACAGTAAGTTTCATATTTTGGAAAATAGCAAAATAGTTAGATATTTCAGTGCTCTAAATTTCACTCTTTTTGTTTTTCGTGTTTCTGCATAGTTCGTCCTGCAATTTCAATTGAATTTTTTTCCAATATGGCTGCCCCCATAAGGTGTGCATTTTACTCGCGCTATTTTTTCAGACTTTTTAATGTTTAAGCACATTTTAGAAAACCCCAAAAAAGCTCAATCGAATGATAGCCTATTTGTCTGATTTAGTAAAGAATTCCACTTTTTCAATATGGCCGCCAGAAAGGCTATAATACTGTAGCTTTTAATGTTTTCAGCTATTATTCTGTGAGTTTCTGACATATTTCAAAAAATTCATTCAGTAAATAGCTAGAAAATTTAATGTTCTTAACGAGCTATGTCTCATGTTCTGAATCCTTCTCGTCAGGCACGTAGCTGTGGGGGGACTGGGGGGTCCGGACCCCCCAAAATTCTGAAAAAACCGGAAAAACAGGACTTTTTACACGCTATTTTGTGCTATTTTTGGCTTAGACCCCCCCAAAATTGGTGTTGGTCCCCCCAAAATAAGAGGGCCAGCTACGTGCCTGTTTCTCGTTCATTTAAGAAAGTTCAAAAACCTCAAAATTATTCATTGTATTGTGAAAATGCCATGCATTGCAAATAATGGACCAATTGAGCTAAAATCTTGGTTTTGGATTGAATCAAACATATGCTGTAGAGATTGTTGATTATGGGTCATGGTCGAGAAAATCTAGTAGTTTTACTGTTTTTCGCTAGTTTTACATCAAAATACACTGTTTTTGGCTCAAATAACTACAATGGTAGGTTCTGCATGTGTCTTGCAAAGGAGATCAACATCAACTTATATACCTACTGTACAAACTGAATACATGAAGAAGAATAGCTCAAACTGATTCAGAATTTAACATACTGATCATACACCTTTTAACAAAGTGTGTACTATTGAGCTGAGCACAAAGCAACTCACACTATTATGATTAGTTAGGTCTCCGAGGCTATTCTTCTATGCAGAGGAGTTTAACAAAACCTTTCATTTCAATACAATTAAGGCCTCAGAAACATAATTAAGATGTATTATCAACTTATCAACTTTACTTGGTTCAAGCACTTCTTTTTTATTTGTGTAACTTAAAGTAAAGTGTGCACTTAATTCAATTACATGTGAGCATTGAAAATGGCTCATAGGTTTTAGAACAATTAGAAAGAAAGTGTAGGCAAATTGAGCACTTTAGAAAAACATGTGCAGAGTTTGGAAAAAATGTGCAGACTTCGGAAAAAAGTGTGCAGAGTTTGGATAAAAGTGTGCAGACTTTGGAAAAAAGTGTGCAGAGTTTAGAAAAAAGTGTGCAGAGTTTGGAAAAAAGTGTGCAGAGCTTAGAAAAAAGTGTGCAGAGTTTGGAACATTTTTCATACGTTATAACATAGGAAGTGTGCAGAGTTTCGAAAAAAGTGTGCAGAGTTTCGAAAAAAGTGTGCAGAGTTTGGAAAAAAGTGTGCAGAGTTCGGAAAAAGTGTGCAGAGTTTGGATAAAAGTGTGCAGACTTTGGAAAAAAGTGTGCAGAGTTTAGAAAAAAGTGTGCAGAGTTTGGAAAAAGTGTGCAGAGCTTAGAAAAAAGTGTGCAGAGTTTGGAACATTTTTCATACGTTATAACATAGGAAGTGTGCAGAGTTTCGAAAAAAGTGTGCAGAGTTTCGAGAAAAGTGTGCAGAGCTTCGAAAAAAGTGTGCAGAGTTTGGAAAAAAGTGTGCAGAGTTTAGAAAAAGTGTGCAGAGTTTGGAAAAAAGTGTGCAGAGTTTCGGAAAAAGTTTGCAGAGTTTGGAAAAATACCGAGAATATTAAAACATATTTTGGGGTTATTCAAAATGTCATTATCATCCAGCCAACTATAGTATAATAGAGACATGTAGTTTAAGTGGGTGGGCCTGAGTTCAGCACTTATTCAGGGCTAAGACCGACAGACGAGAATGATTTGGTCAAAAACACTTTTTGCTTTGACATAGTTTTTAAATAGATTATACAGGTATATTAGACTTAACAATTTGATGCCATAGGCATGTCTTCAAGATAGAAACACAAGAATAAGCATTTAGTGTGGCCTTGTTGGGTAGTGTGGCTGTAAAGTAATTAATCAGTCAGCCAATTTTCATAGAGATAGGTATTATTTGCATACATACTTGCTACATAACTGTCCAGGCTGTTTGTTGGCTATAATATTCATTATTGCAACCCTTCATACATGTAGGAAAACAATGCATTTTCATGGACTAGAGACATAATGATTACAATACTGTTAGGTAGTCTTAAACAATATACTACGTACAGTAGGCAAAGTCTGTTGAATTTATAAGAGTGCTTGTAAAGTTTAGAACATTTTTGTAAAGTTTAGAACATTTTTGTAAAGTTTGGAACATTTTTTGTAAAGTTTGGAACATTTTCTGTAAAGTTTGGAACATTTTTGTAAAGTTTGGAACATTTTTGTAAAGTTTGGAATATTTTTGTAAAGTTTGGAACATTTTTTGTAAAGTTTGGAACACATTTTACACGTTATAACATGGAAGTTTGTAAAGTTTTGAACATTTTTTGTAAAGTTTGGAACATTTTTGTAAAGCTTGGCACATTTTTGTAAAGTTTGAAACATTTTTTGTAAAGTTTGGAACATTTTTTGTAAAGTTTGGAAAATTTTTGTAAAGTTTGGAACAAAGCTTGTAAAATTTGGAACAAAACTCGTAAAAGTCAGAAGAAAGTTATATAAATGTTCAAATATCCGAATTCAGCCACAATTAAAGGGGTATATTGCATCCAAAAACCTTGTTTCTATTGCCTAAGTTAATAAGGCAAGTAAAGCATAATGTGTACACGCTGTTAAGCATCTGTACAGAAATTTGTATTTGTGACACTGTGTTATCTGTCTTATTGTTAGGTGTAAGCATGCTATTGCACAGAGTGCATTAAATGTTGCTTGTTAATTGATAAAGAGCTAGTAGCCTAAGAACACAGAAATTTGGCAGAAATGCTCATATTGTATACACAATACTATTTAAATTCCACACTTTATTGGAAAAGTGTGTGTTAAGCTCACTTGCATTGCTACATTAATTGAGCAATTTAGCCACAAGACAAAAATTCAGGCTGCATGCTTTTGTCTATATTGTAAAATTATCATCTCAGTACTGCAAATCCTGATATTTGAGACCATCAATTTAGAGTTTTGTCTATACAAAAGCTAATTTGCGCAGAAAAGTGTTATTCTATTAATTCAATTCTGGCATCTCTTAAAGCTTATTTCAACTTCATTTTATAGGTAAAAGCAGAAATGTACTACTTGGTGTCGCTGAAATCATCTAAGAGTGTTAGACCCTGAGGAAGGGGGATCCCCCCACCCCTATAGGAACCTGTGCTTCTCCAGGTGCAGAAGGAGAGGGGAGTAGAGATGTGCTGAGCCGCCTTTTTAGCCGGGGTCTGTAAAAAATCGACAAAAATAATATAATCTTTTGATCAAATTTTGCAACATATTTACAAAAAGTAAGCTAGATTGGTAATATGGTTGTGGTTTGTTGTATGTATGATTAGATTAAACCGTATTTTTGAAAGCATTTGCATCACATTTGGCTGAATGGACAAAGATGTTTGAGGGCATACTGTATTAACAATCAATGCATACTTTAGGGCATAACAAATTGTTGTATATGCTGGGTGCTTTGCAGCAGATAATAGGATCGATGTAGCTCACTAATGTTAATTATAGCTTTTATATTATTTTAATATTGATAATGTTCTAGGCAAATGACTTTTGTTCTCTTTTTGCCTCACTAATGTTGCATGTAGCGTTTTGATGCCTATATGCTCTTCACCATGCTATAGGTTGCTGGCAAATGTCTTCCCAAATGTAGGCCTTGTGTATTGGTCTTAAGGTGCGGCACTTTGTGTAAGTCAGGGTTGGAATTTGTGCCAAGAAGGGTTGAGCTAGGATACTACTGCCAAAGCAGCATTGTCATTTCTGGCTTCTTTCTGTTGATTTTGCCGAAAATGAGAATTCTTATCTAAATAAGCGTTCCCCAAATTGTGAATAGTCAAGCAAAGAATAGAATGTGGGCAGTATCAACCTTTTATGTCATTATTTTTTAGAATCCTAAGATTTCCAGATTAGTTCAATTTTGAGTAATACGTACATAGCTCACTTACTATAGTATCCCCCAGCCACTGTATGTTTGAATTATATTTATATGGACGGTTTAGTGCTCTACAAATGAAAGAATGACAGCCACTTGCCCCACTCAAGTTTCCTATTGAGTTACAGTAAATATGGTAACCACCTAGTACATCAGTACAATTAATGACAATAAAAATACACAAACCAGCTACGTGTGCCAAATGAGTCAATGATTGAGAAACAGTATTTATTGCATGTTAAGTCAGTACACATATACTGTATGATATACCTTGGTAAGTGTTATGTCCCTGTGACCCCGGCTAAAAAGGCGGCCCAGCACATCTCTACTCCCCTCTCCTTCTGCACCTGGAGAAGCACAGGTTCCTATAGGGGTGGGGGATCCCCCTTCCTCAGGGTCTAACACTCTTAGATGATTTCAGCGACACCAAGTAGTACATTTCTGCTTTTACCTATAAAATGAAGTTGAAATAAGCTTTAAAAGATGCCAGAATTGAATTAATAGAATAGCACTTTTCTGCGCAAATTAGCTTTTGTATAGACAAAACTCTAAATTGATAGTCTCAAATATCAGGATTTGCAGTACTGAGATGATAATTTTACAATATAGACAAAAGCATGCAGCCTGAATTTTTGTCTTGTGGCTAAATTGCTCAATTAATGTAGCAATGCAAGTGAGCTTAACACACACTTTTCCAATAAAGTGTGGACTTTAAATAGTATTGTGTATACAATATGAACATTTCTGCCAAATTTCTGTGTGCTTAGGCTACTAGCTCTTTATCAATTAACAAGCAACATTTAAAGCACACTGTGCAATAGCATGCTTACACCTAACAATAAGACAGATAACACAGTGTCACAAATACAAATTTCTGTACAGATGCTTAACAGCGTGTACACATTATGCTTTACTTGCCTTATTAACTTAGGCAATAGAAACAAGGTTTTTGGATGCAATATACCCCTTTAATTGTGGCTGAATTCGGATATTTGAACATTTATATAACTTTCTTCTGACTCTTACGAGTTTTGTTCCAAATTTTACAAGCTTTGTTCCAAACTTTACAAAAATTTTCCAAACTTTACAAAAAATGTTCCAAACTTTACAAAAAATGTTCCAAACTTTACAAAAATGTTCCAAACTTTACAAAAATGTTCCAAACTTTACAAAAATGTTCCAAACTTTACAAAAAATGTTCGAAACTTTACAAACTTCCTATGTTATAACGTGTAAAATGTGTTCCAAACTTTACAAAAAATGTTCCAAACTTTACAAAAATATTCCAAACTTTACAAAAATGTTCCAAACTTTACAAAAAATGTTCCAAACTTTACAAAAATGTTCTAAACTTTACAAAAATGTTCTAAACTTTACAAGCACTCTTATAAATTCAACAGACTTTGCCTACTGTACGTAGTATATTGTTTAAGACTACCTAACAGTATTGTAATCTTTATGTCTCTAGTCCATGAAAATGCATTGTTTTCCTACATGTATGAAGGGTTGCAATAATGAATATTATAGCCAACAAACAGCCTGGACAGTTATGTAGCAAGTATGTATGCAAATAATACCTATCTCTATGAAAATTGGCTGACTGATTAATTACTTTACAGCCACACTACCCAAGTAGGCCACACTAAATGCTTATCCTTGTGTTTCTATCTTGAAGACATGCCTATGGCATCAAATTGTTAAGTCTAATATACCTGTATAATCTATTTAAAAACTATGTCAAAGCAAAAAGTGTTTTTGACCAAATCATTCTCGTCTGTCGGTCTTAGCCCTGAATAAGTGCTGAACTCAGGCCCACCACACTTAAACTACATGTCTCTATTATACTATAGTTGGCTGGATGATAATGACATTTTGAATAACCCCAAAATATGATTTAATATTCTCGGTATTTTTCCAAACTATGCACACTTTTTCGAAACTCTGCACACTTTTTCCAAACTCTGCACACTTTTTTCTAAACTCTGCACACTTTTTCCAAACTCTGCACACTTTTTTCGAAGCTCTGCACACTTTTCTCGGAACTCTGCACACTTTTTTCGAAACTCTGCACACTTTTTTCGAAACTCTGCACACTTTTTTCGAAACTCTGCACACTTCCTATGTTATAACGTATGAAAAATGTTCCAAACTCTGCACACTTTTTCCTAAACTCTGCACACTTTTTCCGAAACTCTGCATACTTTTTTCGAAACTCTGCACACTTTTTTCTAAACTCTGTACACTTTTTTCTAAACTCTGCACACTTTTTTCCAAAGTCTGCACACTTTTATCCAAACTCTGCACACTTTTTTCCGAACTCTGCACACTTTTTTCCAAACTCTGCACACTTTTTTCTAAACTGCTCAATTTGCCTACACTTTCTTTCTAATTGTTCTAAAACCTATGAGCCATTTTCAATGCTCACATGTAACTGAATTAAGTGCACACTTTACTTTAAGTTACACAAATAAAAAGAAGTGCTTGAACCAAGTAAAGTTGATAAGTTGATAATACATCTTAATTATGTTTCAGAGGCCTTAATTGTATTGAAATGAAAGGTTTTGTTAAACTCCTCTGCATAGAAGAATAGCCTCGGAGACCTAACTAATCATAATAGTGTGAGTTGCTTTGTGCTCAGCTCTACAAATAGTACACACTTTGTTAAAAGGTGTATGATCAGTATGTTAAATTCTGAATCAGTTTGAGCTATTCTTCTTCATGTATTCAGTTGTACAGTAGGTATATAAGTTGATGTTGATCTCCTTTGCAAGACACATGCAGAACCTACCATTTAATTATTTGAGCCAAAAACAGTGTATTTTGATGTAAAACTAGCGAAAAACAGTAAAACTACTAGATTTTCTCGACCATGACCCATAATCAACAATCTCTACAGCATATGTTTGATTCAATCCAAAACCAAGATTTTAGCTCAATTGGTCCATTATTTGCAATGCACGGCATTTTCACAATACAATGAATAATTTTGAGGTTTTTGAACTTTCTTAAACGAACGAGAAGGATTCAGAACATGAGACATAGCTCGTTAAGAACATTAAATTTTCTAGCTATTTACTGAATGAATTTTTTGAAATATGTCAGAAACTCACAGAATAATAGCTGAAAACATCAAAAGCTACAGTATTATAGCCTTTCTGGCGGCCATATTGAAAAAGTGGAATTCTTTAGTAAATCAGACAAATAGGCTATCATTCGAATGAGCTTTTTTGGGGTTTTCTAAAATGTGCTTAAACATTAAAAAGTCTGAAAAAATAGCGCGAGTAAAATGCACACCTTATGGGGGCAGCCATATTGGAAAAAATTCAATTGAAATTGCAGGACGAACTATGCAGAAACACGAAAAACAAAAAAGAGTGAAATTTAGAGCACTGAAATATTTAACTATTTTGCTATTTTCCAAAATATGAAACTTACTGTAGTGACTAAGCAAAGTTTGAGCACTTTTTCGAGTCTAGCATACTGTAGACATAGGCTAGCTATACTTTTTGGCAAAATAGTTTCATTCCAAGATTGTATATCTAAAACACTTTATTTCTTCAAAATCCGTTCAGTGGTTCTTGAATTCATCTCAAAAAACCTCACTTCAATGAAATGAGTTATTCAATGGTGAGCAGGTTCATCAACTTTGACCGAGTGTCACACTGTAGGCGTGTTATAACATAAAAGATGGACTATTTTTTAAGCAAGCTGAATGAATTGTGATCATTTATTGTATTTATTTTATTAACAAAAACCAGCTGATCGAAAGTTAAACGCTTAAATGTACTAAAATTCTCAAATTGTGTGAAAAAGTTGTCCTATCTTTTCTATATAATGGTACCATTTTCTGCGGCTCAAGCAAGGACCGGGAAGTCAAAGGACCGGGAATTCGAAGGACCGGGAAGTGACGAAGGACCGGGAAGTCAAACCTATATATACACACTCCTTTTGTGCATAGGTCCACTTTAATCCCTAGCGCAGCTAGGCTTACTTTACACTCACATCCAATCCTTGGGCTTAGTTTTGTCTTACTTTGGCACATTTTTGATATATTTAAGACTGAGTGGCAGGGGTAGCAAGAGCGGACCCCTGGCACACAATCTTTCTGCTTAGTTTTGCCATACTTTGGCATATTTATGGCAATTTTTAGACTGAGTGTCAGTGGTAGCAAGAGCGACCCACTGCTACATTTTAGGGGGACTTTCCCCCTCCCCCGCTGAGGACCCGCAGGCAAAAGGGGTGGCCCAGGTTGACTTTGTTTACACCTAGTTCAGCTAGGTTCACTTTACACTTAGTTTACATTCAAAATTAGTTTACACTTAGTCTTAGTTTAATCCTAGTTTAATCTTGTTGGCACCCTGCCAATTTTGACCCCTTCCACTCCTCAACTATGTCCTCATATGTTATAGCGTTAGTCTATGCTTAACCATTGCCTATCTTAAACCATTGTCTATCCTTAACCATTGCTCCCTGACCCTTATCCCAGGGAGCAAGACTCCGCCTCCTCGCTTATGCTTAACCATTGTATATGTTATAGCATTAGCCTATGTTATAACAAAGGCTATTTTAAAGAATTGCCTATGCTTAACCATTGCCTATCCTTAATCATTGCACCCTATGGAGCCAGGTATAACTACTACTCATGCAGTATATGTTCTTTCGAACTTGGGCTTTCTCATAAATCAAGAAAAATCGGTTTTCGACTGCACGCAAAGAATCATTTATCTTGGCCTCATTATTGATTCAAAAGTAATGAAATTCTATATCGCAGATGAAAAGTGTAAACGCATACTTAACACGTGCAGAGTTCTAAAAGCTGCGAACTTTGTTCGCTTACACGATTTAGCTTCCGTGCTCGGGCTCTTTTGTTCGGTAAATCAAGCCATTTTGCGATCAGGTTTATTTACGAGACATTTACAATCAAACCTTATTGATGGCCTTAATAAGTTCAATAATTATGATGAATATATTGTACTCAGTCCGGAGGCCAAAGCCGAAATTAATCTTTGGTTGTCGCATCTGCATGCTTGGAATGGGAGACATATTTTACTACCCGCCAGCAACCTCATTATATATTCGGACGCATCGAATTCGGGCTGGGGAGCTTACTGTAATGGTGGCTCGGCCAGAGGCCAATGGACCTCCCACGAATCCCTCTTTCATATTAATCTGAAGGAATTGTATCCCACTTTTTTCGCGTTAAAAATTTTTGCGAAAGATCTATATAATACGTCTGTTCAGCTTATGCTCGATAATTCAACAGCGGTAGCATATGTTAATAAGCTAGGGGCACGAGGAATAAGCTTTTATGCGAACTGGCCATTAAAATTTGGACTTGGTGTCTGGACAAGAAAATCACCCTGCAGGCTTTTCATGTTGCAGGAACAGAAAACATTCAAGCCGACTGGCAAAGTAGAAATTTTAGAGATTTCAGTAGCTGGATGCTGAGTTCTGCGCTTTTCGAAAGAATAAACATAATCTGGGGACCAATTTCTGTGGATCTCTTTGCCAGTCATCTAAATGCACAAGTTTTCAATTACGTCTCTTGGGGACCAGATCCCGGAGCTATCGCTACGGACGCTTTCTCTATTAATTGGAAAGCTTTCAAAGAATGTGCATACGCTTTTCCTCCCTTTAACCTTGTTGGAAAAAGTTTTACGTAAAATAGTTGACGAAAAAATTAATTTAATTTTAGTGGTGCCCGTCTGGCCGACTCAGCCATGGTGGCCGATTCTTTTGGAAAAAACGATTCAATTTCCGTTTTTGATAGAGAGCAGCGCTCAAACACTAACGAATCATTTGGATGCGCCGCATCCTCTTGTGATAAACGGCACTCTGCATCTTTCCGTCTGGAAAGTCTCGGGAATTCCTGGATTAGCAGAGGAATTTCGAAAGCAGCATCGGACATCATGCTTGAGTCATGGTCCACGGGTACCAAAAAGCACTACAATTCAGCCATTCAAAAATGGCATAGCTGGTGTTTGCGAGAAAACATCAATCCGCTTCAATCAACTGTAGAAATTATAATAAATTATTTAGTATCACTATTTTCACTAGGCTATGCATATCGCACAATTTCTTTAGCTAAATCAGCTATCGTCACATTTTTGTCAGAGCATGGCTGTAAATTTGCTTGCACAGATTTAATTCATCGTTTTATGCAAGGTGTTTTGCGAGCACGTCCGCCAGTTGTTAGATCTGTACATACTTGGAATACTGAAACTGTACTAAAATTTTTAAACGGCATAGCGTTTCCCTCAGGTCATGATTTATCCTTTAAAGATAGGCGCATGATTACATTTAAGACGGTTACTCTAATTGCGCTTTCTAGTCCGCAGAGAGCTTCTGAAATTCAAAAATTAGATCTTAATTCTATGAAAGTATTTGATTCTTACATAGAATTTATTATTTCCGAGTCAACAAAAACCAGTCGCTTTAATAGAGCCGTCGTGATCAAAATTTTCAAGTTTTCGGTGGAAAATATATGCCCATTTATTTCATTGTTGAATTACATAGATCGCACTAAACAATGTCGCGGCTCTAACTCAAAAGTTTTTATAAGTCTAAAAAAACCGTTTCATTCCATTTCTACGACTACGGTTTCTAAGTGGATTCTAAAAACTCTACAATTAGCCAGAATCGATACTTCTATGTATAAAGCTCATTCCACTCGATCAGCTTCTACCTCTAAGGCTTTCGCATCAGGCTTACCTGTTGCTGCTATTTTAAAACATGCGAATTGGACCCGTAATTCTAGTACTTTTCGCAATTTTTATCAAAAAGAGTTGGAATCTAACTACACACAAATAGTTTTTGACCACTTAGGTGAGCTTTGAAACAGCACTGACTTAAGTCTTAGTATAGCAGAGCGTACAATAAAAGATTTTACAAGGCCTCTTGAGGCCGATGTGAAATCATTATTGTACATCTGCTATACTAAGACTTAACTCCCTCCCGCCCTCTCCATATTAAAAATAAAAGTCCTTCAGACGCCGCAACTTCCCACATTCCCGTGGCGCCAACCGTCGTGGAAGATACGGACGACAATACGATGGTCGAGGACCTCACTGAGAGATTTTAAGGTAAATTGTGAAAGCTTGACCTTATTTAAAGAAAGGAAAAAAATTTAAAAAAATAATAATAATAATAAAATAAAACCTTGTTCTGGCTGCTGATCAGATATTGACCTACTTCTATGTGCCACTGTTGATAGATTTTCCTGTTTTCAAATGACGATCATTTGTCTCGTCCTAATCCATTCTAATTATTTTCAGGGCATTGACGATTCTTCACGACGTTCCGCCGTTTTGTATATTACCTACATTTTGATCAGCCGATGTGTACAGCGGTCATTGTTAATTGTCTTTTATTCAAAAATAATAATTTTCATGCGCACACCTTTCTTGCTTTATTAATTTCAAGTCGTACCTTGTTTAATATGTATTTGTGCAAGCCAGACAACGTCCAGTTTTGTTTTTGGCCTTTTCACAAGTTTTCTGCCAAGAGATCAGTCATAAATCAAGAGTCATTCGATCTTTGTGCGAAAAACGATATTTTCACGGGTCTGGCTTGGGTTTACAATTCTTTTCATAGATAATACTCGTTCGTACTTTTGATCGCAATATATGGTTTGCGCCCAGCACAAATCGGCTGCGTTCTACGTTTTTGCACAACTTTTTTATTTTTTCGTCAACGTCTTAATGCACTGCATTAAAAGAAACGAAAAAAACCGTAAGTACTAGCTCTCGTGAACACTGAAGCAGGTATAGCTAAATAGCTTTTAACGAGCTATAAACCACGCCTACTCGGGGAACAAGCACTGAGTTAAGTCTTAGTATAGCAGAGGTACAATAATGATTTCACATCGGCCTCAAGAGGCCTTGTAGAATCTTTTATTACTGAGCCCACACAGGCTATCACGTTTCTCGGTTTCTCCGTAGACTCATCTTCAATGCAGTTTTACGTTCCCGAAGAAAAAATAAGCAAAATAATTAACATGTGTAACATATGCTTACGGGCAAATTTCGTTATAGCGAGAGACTTGGCCACACTTTTAGGCCATTTCACTTCAGTCAGTCAAGCAATAATTCAGGCTCATTTATTCAGCTGCCATCTCCAACTGTGTTTGATTGGTAGCATTCCAGATCACAGGTCTTATAGCGCGCCTTGCATTTTTTCAGTGAACGCGAAAAGTGAATTAATTATGTGGGTAAAACAGCTAAGAAATCGGAACGGTCGTGATATTGTACCCCCTGACAGCAGTCTAACTATTTTTGGACGCATCCAACACGGGATGGGGTGCTTACTGCAATAATGAGTCTGCATCTGGAGTCTGGAAAACAGACGAACTACCCTTGCGTATTAATTGTAAAGAACTATTAGCAGCATTTTTTGCTTTGAAAATATTCGCAAAAAATTGCTTTAAAACAACTAACTGTCTCTCTTATCTTGTATTATCCTGTTTCCATAGCTTATTTAAATAAACTGGGTTGCACAAAAAACACCTTTTTATGCGATACTGCAGTGCGGATTTGGAGCTGGTGTCTCGATAGGCAGGTTAATCTGCAAGCACATTTTTTTGCCCGGTTGCCAAAACTAACGAGTAGATGAGGCCTCGCGGGCGCACTCTGATAGCTCTAACTAGAAACTTAATTCGTTAATATTTGATAATTTACAACGAGAGATGGGTCCACTAAGAATCGATCTATTTTCAGACCGAAGCAACGCTCAGTTGCCAAAATTCGTCTCTTGGCGCCCCGACCCAGACGCTCAGTTCATCGATGCGTTCAGTTTTTCATGGGAAAACCTACTATAGGGCTGTACGCGTTTCCGCCATTTTGCATTGTGTCACGACTCTGCGCAAAATCTGCGCGGAAAGGTGCGATCTGCTAATAATCGCTCCTGTGTGGCCAACTCAACCATGATGGCCCCTACTGTTGTCCCTAGCGGTCAAAAATCCCATCCTCCTTCCACATCACAAAAAATTCTAGAGAGCTCAACAGGCCAATCTCATCCGCTCATAAGCAACGGCAGCCTTAGATCATCAGCCCGGAAAGTATCGGGCAAGCATGGTCGGCCCGAGCATTATCAAGGTCAGCCTTCGACCTTGTTTTACAATCTTGGGCACCAGGTACCAAAAAGCACTACAATACGGCCATCAATAAATGGCATAGCTGGTGTACTGAGCGGAAAATTAATCCGCTTCGCGCATTTACAGTAGATGTAGGTAACTTCCTTGCCGACCTATATAATTTAGGGTATAAATATCGAACCATCCCAGGAACGCGAAGCGCTGTGTGTGCATTTCTTCGCGAATTTAACGAAACTTTCAAGAGTCATCATCTTTTACCACGCGTCATGAAAGGTATTTTTTGTGCTGACCCTCCTCTACTTCGCTATGCCGACACGTGGGACATTGACATAATAATAAATTTTTTGAAAGGATTATATTATCTCGATGAAGCTGATTTTAGTCACGTAACAAACCGAAAATTACTATCGTTTAAAACCGTTATGTTGTTGGCCTTGTTTAGCCCCCAAACGTGTTCCGGGTTTTCAAAATTAGATGTGAATTATATGCGAATTTTCGATAATTATATTTCGTTTATGGTACCCGAAATGACTAAAACTCACCAAAACAAACTTGTTTCTATCTTTCATCAAACCATATAACGGAATAAAAACGACATCGGTTTCAAGATAGGTTCAAGAAACACTTAAACTAGCAGAAATTGATTGCGATAAATTTAAGGCCCACTCCGTTCAATCAGCTTCTTCTTCAAAAGCCGCAAAAAGCGGGCTGAGTATTTCAGATATTTTGAAAGGTGCTAACTGGTCTCACAAATCTACTTTTTCCAAAATTTATAATCAAAATATTGAAGATAATTCCAAATATGCATGCTAATGTCGTCCTCTCACAAAAAGTATGCAAACGCTTTGAACATGCATATGTAAAGTCTAATTTGTTTGTGTAGTGGAATATAAGATTTTGCTAAGCCATATTGGCTGACGTGAAATCTATATTCCACTAACAAACAAATTAGACTTTACATATGCCCACCCTCCCGTTACCCAAAATTTTATCACATTCCCTACAAGAAAGCCTCAAGGACGCGGCAGCAAATTCAACCAGACGCGAGGTCGTCGCAACAATCGCGGTTTTTGGAAATACAACCCAACGAAGGCTAGAAGGACTTAAGACAAGTTGATCATGCTCAACTCTCATTCATCGACCGGGATCTGTTTTTTTCTTCAGCGCACTGTATATTACTTAGTCTCAGTATTTCGTTTTAGATCCCCTTTATGCGCTTATCTTGTAACACGTTCGCACGTGATAAATCAAATTCTTTTGATCACTTCTTCTTGCGCTTTTATTAAAGTTTACTCGCTTTCATGAACACTGAGTTATGTACCTAACTAATGCTGTTTGGGCGTGAGCAAGCTTCGCCTTATACGCTTACAACGAGCTGTATTTAGTTAAAGAGAATGAACACTGCATATGTAAAGTCTAATTTGTTTGTTAGTGGAATATAGATTTCACATCAGCCAATATGGCTTAGCAAAATCTTATATTTCACATGTAGTCTTCATTTTTTCGGGTGGGTCTTCCGAGACAGTGGGACTAGCGGGACGGTCGCAGAATGGTGAATCTAGTGAGACACCTCATTATGCATGTGGTGGGTCTAGCGAGACGAAAAAGTGGGTCTAGCGGGACGGTGGGTCAAGCGGCTAATAATCTTTGGCTTAGGCAATTCGCTCGCTTTCTTGACGAAAAGATCTCTTGCATTATTTATTAGATATTGATTGTTATGTTAGAAATAGTCAATCAGTGACTTATATACATAGACTAGTTCCAAAAATATTTAATACATATTCTCATATTTTCAGGCATCATACGCACGTATAAATAAGTTTTCATACGATATACAAGATAAAAGTACAATCATTATAAATACAAGAGCTTCAAGCGTAGGTGCATAAGGTAACACTCAAATTCAAACGTTATAGCTCTTCTTATTAATATGCCTTTATTACAAACATGCACAATTGTCTATGTACAAACTCGCATTCAACCTGATGCTTTATATATCATGCTTTTGATTCTTATCTCCTCCAATCGATGAAACAAATCAGTTGCACCTTTTCTGATGCATCATTTTCTATGCACTTTCCTAAATTGAAAGAAAATGATTGAAAATGTAAAGGTGAAATTTGTAAACCTAGAAGATTAAACAAGAAACATTTAACAATTTGCGAAAATAAGTAATCTTTTTGACTTATCTAACAAAGAAGAGGCGAACTGAGAGAATTATCCTACTTGAAATGAAAAGAAAATCAACATTTACATGTATTTGTTGTTCTCTGAGAAGATAAACTGGTTGGAGTTTTAGCATTTGGTAACGCAATGTTTATAGTGTTACATGAATTATTCACAAAATATTAAAAATTAAAAATTTAAACTTGATACAAAATTTGAAATTGAAGCAAAAGCAAGTTTCGTGCTTTCCGAAATTATTGAAGTAGTAAGACTGAGCTTAGCCCGCAACAATGAGCGAAATTGGTTAATTTTTCTACTTTCGAATTTCTTACTCATAATACATATTGAATGATTGTGTGCAAATTCAAGCCATTTTTCAATATGACGCAGCACAGACACGAAAAAATTCAATTGTTTGGTCATAGAATTGCGTAAAAAAGTTTTCTACCTATTTTTTTAATAAATACTAATTTTTCCAACAAATAACTTTTTATTTTTACTACACATTTGCAGATTTTTCCCCACTGTTTTCATCTAAAAGAAAACCATATCTGTAACGAGGCTATCCAGCGCACACTTACAACAGTGGTGGTAAAAATTACGATCAGAACAAAAATCTTAATTTTTTCTCTAATAATCTAATCCAGAGTCCTGCTAAAAGTTTCTAGGTATTTTCAGCTGACTAGTTAACCCCACGACATATCTCTCATGCTATTTTCTAGACATCATTAAATTTAATAATTTTAAACAAAAATACGGCTTAAGACAGTAGAAAAAGAGAACTAAGCCCGACAGACAGCTTGTGAATAATAACTGCTCTATTGCATGAATTTGAAAGCTTGGAACGAACCACACAACTGTGAGTTTTTAGATTATCCGAATTTGCGCCTTTTCATGCACTTGTCCGAAAAAACATTTTTTTAAAAATATTTCCCAATCATATGTCTCACGCAAAGTCAATACGCTAGTAGAAAACGGAATGTCGCTTGAAATTCTAAAGAGATTTTGGCCAAAATGGCCGCGTCACCAATAAGTTATGCCGATGATATGAACTGTTCGTTTCTTAAATCTTAATCGATTCAATTTTGTACGTGAAAAAGGCACAATTTCTGAATCATATCACTTGACAAACTAGCAGAATTTTTACCGGAGTTGCGTGCATTCAATGAGTTTTATAGTAGGATGATTAGTGGACTTCACACAGTCTTAATTGGTAGGAGATAAAGACACTGAGATTCTGAAACCCCCCCCCACGCAAATTATGGTAGACCCTAAGAATTTAAGTTTTGACCTTTTTACGATTTTTTTGAATTTTCAGCCCCATCCAGGCTCCTCAGTTCACTCTTATAGTCGTTGCAAAAACTATAAATTACCGCATATCTTTCGACCAATTCTCGCAACGAATTCGATTTCAATTGGCTGTAAAATTTCGGGGAAATTCGCCGGTCTGATATAGTAGGCCAACCGGCTGCCCTCTTGCCCCAACCGGCACTAAAGTTTAACTGTGCATAGCCGATTTGCACGGTAGTCAGAGCAAACATGATCAGAACAACGGTCGTGAAACGTAACTTGATCATTGTAATTGAAATACACTGGACAAATTAAGCAGGAAAAATGGATATCCTATAAGTAAAAATGGAAATTCTATCATTTAAAACACTCCCCCATAAGGGCGGTATCAAAGTTCTGGTGGGGTGCAAGATTTCTTCAAAGGTAAAACAATGACCTTAAAAATGGCGGTATAGCGAAAACACACCATTTTTCAACGTTTCTCATCGAGCGCTATCCATTGGCATCAAAAAATTGCGAGAAAAACAAGAAAAATTTTGAAAAATTGAATACTGGAGGGTTATGTTGGTTTCTGGTTGGTGTATTTTGATTTATCGGGGTAGCATACCCCCAAACTCCCACGCCCAGGTATGCTCCCTCGAAATATGAATATCGTAGAGTGAATCGAGTGATCACTGTCACTCTTTTCGCTTCTTGAATCTTTCCGAGACGTAAATTGAATTAAAATTTTACAGTGAAATAATGGAAGTCGGGGACGAAAACGGATCAAAAGAACAAATGAATAATTCTAATTAGTTTGGGCACACATGAGTATGGAAGACTGGGAAGAAATTGAAATGAAAATCGAGTATCCAGATCCCTGGAATTAAATTTTTGGTAATTTTTAACGATTTTATTATGTATAATAAATCAAAATTTTAACTTTCATCTCAATTTTGAAATTCTTATCTCCCCCTACTGTGATCATAATTTTATTTGGACAAGAATCTGGCCTCATCTGATAACATAATCCTGATTTTTAAGCACCACAGATTTCTGTCATATTTTTTTGAACACATTTTTTTGGAAAGAAACATTCGTTTCATTCCAAGCAGAGGAACATGTGCACACTGCTTTTATTTCTAAAACTGAGAACTGTCAAGGAGCCTAAACGTGCAAAGCCCTCATTATTGTAAATAAAAAATAGAGGAACTCTATTGCGCTGCTTTAGAACGACAGATGCTTTCGGGCCAAAATGACCAAAATGACCCAGAAACTGATATAATGACTAAAATTCCGTAAAAACTGCGTTATTCCAACGTTTCTGATCATTTTTAGGCATCTTACCGATAGTTTTTGATTTTTTATCATTTCAGCCTACTATTTGGAAAATTTCTCATTTCTATTATGAAATTCAAAAGTCCGCTTACTACTGTAGTTATATTGCAGAATGAAATTTTCAGAAGAACGCAATACTCCAAAAATAAATCGACCGTAATCCGCGATAACGTGGAAATCTCTGCCAGGTTGGTTTAAAATTTTGTGTTTTATACAAAAAAGCCACGTGTTCAGTTGTCGAAATGACCTCGACGATACCGCGTGATTCAATCCGTCAAAGAATGATTGTTACGCATGAGCCGCCTTCCGTTTCAAAATAACAAATTCTTCACGATTAGGCGTTTACTACGTATACCTGTTTGTAAATAAATCTATTTTTCACAAAAATTGTGCAAATAGCGAAATTTTGTAATAAAAAACGCGGTATCATTGATCAAGAGTTTTTTAACTGTTCGAAAATTTTGGATGCTTCAAAACTTACCTAAGCGGAGACAATGTTTCAACAAATTATAATAGCGGAAGCGTTTCACTTGAGCTAATCTCATTCTGTACTTGAAATCAGTCGAGCTTAGCGCTTGATCGCGTGTTCGTTCTTTGTTGTTGGTTGGTACAATTTTTAGATTTCATCAAATCTTATCGACATTGCATAGGTATTACTTGATTGAAAAAATGAGGAGCGAACATTTTTTTCTCTAAAACTCGCGTATTACTGCGATATAATTATTCGGAGAACTAGTTGGAAAAAATTTTCGCAATGTTTTTTGGGCTTGAATTGTGATAGGTAAGCGTAAAAACGCAATTTAGAGACGCTTTTGAAAAGCCGAAACAATTCTAACATAAAATTGACAAGATATAATCGAATAATTCGAAAAATACTTTTCATACTTTCGAGCTAAAAGGTCATAAAGGCATAAAAAAGCAAAAACTTTCGAGCTTTTCTAGATCTCTATAATTTCTATGGGGGACGGAGGGTGGGAGCTTTTTTCGAGTTTTAGAGACCATTCAGAGAACTCACTCAAAAGCATGTCTAAATGAAGTTTTATGAACCTGCAAAATTATATATAAAAAAATTTTTCAAAAACTCATGCACCAAAATAAGTCGCTTAGAGGGCAGGATGGATGATTGCGAGTGATAAAATCGCTTTCATCAGTTTTTCGTAAATTGTTATCGAAATTCTGGATGGAACAATCAAGCTAGACTTTGAAAAATGTTTCATGAAACTTTTATGGATCCGCATAGGTTATTCGTTACCAATAAGTACAATTACACTGATTCAATCATGAGAAATTATAGTTTTGGGTAAAAAAAGGATTACTGAAACTTCCCTTTGCAGCATTTTCGGCCCTAATTCTAAATTTACCTAGTCGAAATTTCTCGATTTCTTTAAAAAAATTCGAAGGAGTTTAAAAACTAAAAAATTCACTGTAAAAATTTTGCCCGAATATCATTTCTGGTGACAGAAAATAGGAAGTAAATCTACTTAAATAATGTGAATAATATTCTTATTATTAATTTAAAAGCCAATAAAGTTGGCCTTTTTCTATTATATGCTCTATACGGAAAGCACTCTAGACAGATTCCATACAAGACAAACACACACACATACAATACATACATAAAAACGCTTACACCCACATACAACACTCACACTCACTCACTCACTCACTCACTCACACGAACAAAAAAAACAAATTTTCGAAAATTAAAAGTAAAAATCTGCTTTGCATCATCAGCATTAAGTGTAGAAGAAAATTAAAAGTCAACAAATTAATATTATTTTATTCTATTCAATCAATCAATCTTTTTATTCTTTACAATAACACATAATAGCATTAAATCGTTTTTTAGAATAAGGTAGAAAGTTTTATTTCTTTTATACTATTGCAAAGGAAATAAGTTAAAGCACAACGACATTGTGAATCGATTCAACTCCGAAAAGCACATTGTGCCGACGTCATCAAAAATTTTACTGACGTCATGATGACCAGATTACGGTCACCAATATTTTCTACAGTTTTTAACGAGATCCTTATTTAGAAATTGCCCGACCACCTTTTTAACTTATTCGTTGTTCCGCACGTAAAACGCTTTATTTATTATTCCACCTGTTCAAAAAAACGAGTATCTGATATTTCTGAACGAAACTTATGTAATAAACTTTTTTTAAATAAATGGGTAACCTTGGGCTAGTAGGAACTACGTACGTTAATCACTAGCATACATGTGCATGAGGGTTTCGGGGGGGAATACAAGCAACCTCCAGAAACCAAAATACTCCCCCAGAAAGTAAAATACCTCCCAGAAGTCAATTTTTGAATTGTTTCGTTTTTTCGCAATTTTTTGATGCTAATGGATAGTGCTCGATGAGAAACGTTGAAAAATGGTCTTTTTTGCCATACCGTCATTTTAGGACCATATTTTGACCTTTGGATACATCTTGCACCCCTCTGAACTTTAGTGCTGCACACCTTTGATCACGAGTTACCAAAAATAAATAACAATGGTGTCTCAGTATGAAAGTGGTGTATTATAACGCAAAAGCGATTTATAGTTCTGAGTTTTGTCACTTGTATTTAGAGACGGGTAGTTGTGGGGAATTGTGGAACTGGTCCTCCAGCTTTTTTAAAAGTGTGAATATTTTTCACAAGGGCTCCTAACATTCGTGTTCAGCATAAGAATTCTAGGAACCGGTTACAAAAAAAATTTTGAAGATGCCTTTTTAGGATCTGACATCGATGGTAAGACGTCAAAAATACAGTTTCTATGTTTTGGACACGTCATTTCTGAAACATCAAAACAGGAAAATAATTTAAAAAAATTGAGAAGAATCTGGTTTGATTGAAGAAAACATAAGCGAAAAAAGAAGAAGTTGCGGAGTGCCGAAAATTCGACTCTCTGAAACCAAAATTTAATCAAAAACGCACACTTTCTATGATTTTTCGTAAAATCCTCAGTGTTTAGACACAATAACTTCAGTA
Organism: Mermis nigrescens; assembly: GCA_036768485.1. NCBI lineage: Eukaryota > Metazoa > Nematoda > Enoplea > Mermithida > Mermithidae > Mermis > Mermis nigrescens. The sequence goes on along the minus strand of JAVLUZ010000154.1, from coordinate 29,148,053 downwards.
GAGTAGTACTAACAAGAGTCGAGTTAACAACTCAGTCAAATTTGGTTGCCCGTATTTAATAAGCGGATTTAGTTTTTCAAGTAAAAATACAAATAAGGAGACTAAAGGTTGTACTGTTATCTTTCGTTTTATCTTAAAAGTACATAATAAACTATAATGTATTCATGATTCTCGTTTTTACATAACTTTTTCATAAATTTACAATTGACCGTCTAGAAATGGGAAACCTTCGTACTAAACCTACACCATCTAATGTGCACATCGATCGGCCCATGCAACTAAAATATATGATAGCTCTAAACAATACGCATCCTGAGAAAAATCTGAGCTAAATTGATTTAAAATAATTTGCGTAAATTTTTTAATCCTATAATTTGGTTTCTATAATTTTAAGAAATTATTATATACCATATTATTTGAAACAGGAAAAAATTAATATCCTCTGGACGAAGTGAATATGTTCATACGCCATCGGAATATTCGGGTTCACAAATACTCTATTTCTATCCACAAATAGGAATAGAAGACTCGAAAGATATCTGACTAGCAAAGAAAAATGCTCCGATGGAACAAAAAAGATGAATATACTTGGAATTGTGGATTATTATGGATGTAAAAGGAGGGGACTAGGAAAAATCTACCTAAAGTCGGAAAATCTGCTAAAAATCACACTTTCTCTAAGCAACGCAAAAAATCGATGTATATTCTGCGGCCAACAGATTAAAACAAATATTCAACCATAACAATGATTGAAACAGCAGCACGTTAGCTAGTGCAGTAGCTATGGGAAATGATATTAAGTAAACTAACAGTCTTCCAAGCCAATTGAATGAGATAGCATACATCGAAGACAATTGAAGACATGGTTGGTTTAAAACAGTAGGAAACGCGTAAGTTGACTTGAAACAGACTAAATGTAGATACACTAGCATGCCCGAAACGATTGTGTGCACTAATCAATCGACTCCTGCTTTGCTTGCTATAATGCTCATAACGAAATAAAACAACTTTAAATACAATACCTCTTAGTTTTCTATCAATCAGGTGCCAGCAATTTAAAAAAGTAACCTTGATAGATTACGTTTATACACTCTTATCTGAAACTTCGAACATTATTTAAACAAGACACTTTTTTAGAGGCCGCAGAATATACATCGATTTTTTGCGTTGCTTAGAGAAAGTGTGATTTTTAGCAGATTTTCCGACTTTAGGTAGATTTTTCCTAGTCCCCTCCTTTTACATCCATAATAATCCACAATTCCAAGTATATTCATCTTTTTTGTTCCATCGGAGCATTTTTCTTTGCTAGTACACAACTTTTAATTAGCGTGATTTCAGTACATCAGTCAGTAAACACAATCAGTAATCTGCCACAATAATGACAACAGTCCAAGAACGCGGAAAACAATATTGTTCTTAACATCAGCATTATCCTTTTTAAACAAGACAACCTTATTGACACCATCCATTTTCAAATTAAAACACCATTAAGTTATTTCTTCTCAATGTGCAGTTCACTTATAATCAAGCACAAATATTTAACCAACGAATTCACATTGCAAATCCTCACTCAATCAATACACAAGCACAATGTGTTGTGACTTTTGAAATTGAAAACACCCAATTTTCAATTTTCAAATTGAAAATTGGATCGATTTTCAAATTGAAAATTGGGTCAATTTTCAAATTGAAAATTTGGTGTTTGAATTTGCGATAAAGAAAATAATCAAAAGATAGTCACTTGGTTTATTTAAGCCGAGTAATAAAATAACGACCGTCCACCAATTCCAAACTAAACGCGACTAATCTGATCACTATGAAAAAGTTTTGAAAAATGAGCTTGCTAAGCGAGAGTTGTAAACCAAGAGAAACTTAAAGTTAAAACCTACCATTAAATTATTAAGAGACTTATAAAAGATTTTAAACTTTAAGAAAATGGAAAAGGCGGGATGTTGGTAAATTAGAAGGCAAAGTTTTTCGGCAAAAATTCAAAAGCTTCACGCAAATATCAAATGTAAGGAACACTAACGCTTTGATTTGGTAGTAAAATAAATTTGTAGTATAGACTACTTATTAACAACAAATGAATAGTGCAAACTTTACACAACTACTAGGTGTAGAGAATACTAACAGTTTACGGCTTATTAATGTACATGATTACAATAAAGCTGCATATCTTTGTCGACTTCTGTGCACAGTAGTGTGATTGCTGGTTCATTTTAAACCACTTTTGCAGGCAATTTACATCAATTAAACGATAGCTCTCCATGTGCAAGATTTTGTGAAACATATTATAAACACGGCTAAGAAAGATTTAACTTTAATGCAACCCATTTAAGACAAAATTACATCTCTTCAATGTTCTAAGGACACTTGAACATAATTTTTAAATCACTTTAGATTACTTTTGAGGGTAAACAAACTCATTTCATTGATGTCTCACATATGAATCCTTGAAAATTTCTTGACTTCAGTTACAAAGTCTCTGCAAGTCTATCGAATTAAGGTTAACACGTAATGTAAACTTTACACAAACACATAGCGTAAAGAATATTTTAGTCGGATTCGTAATTTTGATATTGCTCCCATATTACTTTCAACATTTATTTAAAAATGAGTCCATAATGTTTTAAAGACAATAAACATTAGGTTTAAACCACTTTGCAATACTGCTGAGTGTAAGCAAGCGCGCCCAACTGACGTATATATTTCATTCCCTGTAAATTTTTATATCTCAGGAAAAATTTCGGTTTTTGCAATGCTCTAGAACAAAGGCTAACATGCAGTGTAAAAAATTACTCGGATATTATGATCAACATTCATGAAAAAATTATGTCTCTACAATGGTCTGAGGAATATATAAACAATGAGTGTAAACTACTTTATATCACTGTTCGATGTAAACAAACGCACCTACGTGACGTCTCACATTTGATCCTTTGAGAACTTCTAGACTCCAGGAAAAATTAGGTTTCTGGAATGCTCAAAAACGAAGATAAATACATATGTAGTGTAAACTTCATGTAAACACCTAGTGTAAAGTAGATTTTGGTCAGATTCGTATTTTGATATTGTTCCGATATTACGATTAATATTTATGAAAAAATTAAGTCTACATAATGTTCTATGGGCAAACTAACAATTGGTGTAAACTACTTTACAACACCGTAGAGTGTAAACATATGTGCCAGACTGGCATATCAAATTTGGTTCCTGGTCCATTTCTAGACTTGATAAACGTGTCCCTGACTCGTAACCGGAGAAGCAGGCAGAAAAAACAAGACAGAAACGCATTTTAAACTCCAAAATTTTGACTTTACACTCGCTAAATATTAATGTATAGACAATTTGCTTTGACATGCATCCGATATAAAGCACTTTATTTTTATTCTATTAGACTTATCCCGACTTCTGGACGGAGAAAGTGGCGAACAAAAAACGCAACAAAAACGTATTTTCCATCATGTAGAACACTGTAAACTTTAAAATTCCGTACCGAACTCCCCATTGAGTTTAAAGAAATTCGGTTCGGTACAATTTGTAGATTTTAAATCGTAGTACATTCCTGTGTGCCAAAATTCTGTTGCAAAAATTATTTGATATGATTTATCAATCAAACTTCGTAAAAAACGTGTTTTTTCGCCCATTTTTTACCTCTGATTTCGAACTTTACACCCCCATAAATAACTCAATATTGCGTTTTTTTAAATGCGGTTTGCTGCGATGTTTAGCCCCTGAGAGGCACTTTATTAATGCTGTCTTCGATTTACACTGACTCATAAGCGGAAAAATTTGGCAGAGAAATCTTAGTTAAAATCCGTTTTTTTACACCATCAACTAGAGTGTAAACTTTAAACCCCAGGATCTAACTCACCATAGAGCATAGAAGACTTCGCTTATATGCAGAATGTAGCCCTTGATCCGCTCTACATTTCTGTCATAAAACATTTTAAAAAACTCATAACCGGAGTTAGTATCGGACATAGGCAGGCTGAAAACTCGACCGAAAAGTGCTTTTTCACCCCCAGATTTTTGCACTCTTTACACTGCCATTCGATAACTAATGCGAATTTCAAAAACAAAAAAAGTGTCATCTGAAGAATTCATCCCTCTATTATCCTATCCTGTTCAATCCTTCGAGTCATCAATACTCAGTTGTCCACATGCCGCAGTAAAAAGGTCCCAAAATTTGTCCTATGTTATAACGTTACACAAAAACTTTACACCTTCTTTACACAGTCAATTTTGAGTTTCAAGAAAAACAAAAAACACGGGCAGCGAATTTTTTTATTATCTTTCTTTTAAAAAAAACCGCACCTTCCAGAAGTGTCCCGTTATAGCTGTAGGGGGGTGCACAGGTGTTGGGGGTACCCAAGTATATTATAGGTACGCGCTAACGCGCTACCTAAGATTGAATGGGATTTTCATATGAAATTGAATAAAACCTAGTTATAATTTTTTGTTAACGGCCTCTATTATTATTATTCCGGCATCGGACGTTTCAACATTTCAACGGCCCTAGAAATGACCGTCTTGAAATCAAATATGTGGATTTTACGCTTATTAACTCTATCAACCTTGATCTGTAGCACATCAGTGATGCATGCTCAGGTAAATTTCACGCAGCTGGATGGTCACGACTTGTGATTATAATTCAGTCAATGAAACAATGTGATCAGAAAGCCATAGTCGCATGGAATGCTGAATTGGCAAGAGAAATTTCGGTAATTTTCCTCCTAGTATCTATGCTTTGGAAGCTGAATATCCAGTCAAAATTTGAAAAAAATTAGATTTTTGAGAATATCATTTATACCATATATTGTATGATTCTGTAAGCACTCGAGACCCTTGCGCCGGGCGTTTTTTAGGTAAAAGCCTTGAAAGGAGAAATATTAGAAGACGGCGACAAAACTTACACATTTAAATAATTAGCTTGTAACTTATTATTACAATTCTGTTAAGTACTTGTAGCCTTTTGCTTCTTGCTTCGTTTTAGCAGGATGACTGTAAACTCTTGCACCTAACTGTACTGAAAGAGCAAAATCGATGCAGTTATTGCATATGGGCTGTAAACTTTTGTGTCTAATGTACTAAAATACCAAAAACAATGCAATCATTGCATACGGGCCTCGTACACATTATCAACTTGCTTTTCGCCCTCTAAAAATTGCAGTGTCTTTTAAGTCTGCTATAGCCTTTTATCTTTCCTAAATTGGGTTTTTTCTATTCTTAAGTGTTTGACATACAGGAAACTACAAAACATTTAAACGCGTGCAACCGAAACGACTACAATTGAAAAGCAAAAAGAAGTCTCGTATTAGTGGTATTGCGAGATTTATTTTATTATTATGCGTTGTAGTAGTATTTGCAACATGCCTTTTGTTAATAGAGACGAAATTTCCTGAGTGGAGATTGTTGTTTTAAGTTTTGTTTGGATTGTACAAAGAGATCTTCTTTCATGCGTGAATGTCCTTGACATTTGCACACTGTAAATTATTGTGGCCAATAATGTAGTAATTTGAATATTTGGCAGAGGTAGTCAGCATAGGTGGGCAGCACCAAAATTCTGGGGGATGCAAGATTTGTCAAAGGTCAAAAATGACCTTAGAAATGGTGTTATGTCGAAAAAACACCATTTTCCAACGTTTCTTATTGAGCACTATTCGTAATATCAAAAATTGCGATTAACAAGATAAATTATCAAAAGGTGCTATACCTGCGTCTACGAAATGTGTGGCTGATTGCACGATCGTGCGTGCCATTCCCCCGGCTCCAGTTAAAAGGGCGGCCCCAGTACAGCTCCAGGGAATACGTTCTCTTTGGATCCACTTTGTGCACTAATGTGCCACAATGTGCGATTATTTATGAGCACTTTGCAGCAGAGTGCACTGCACAGTTTCGCACAATTGGTAATTGTGCAGTGCACTGTAGTATTGTATTTTTTTCAAGCCGGCCCTTGAATTTGATCGCTGCCCTTGTAAGGTTACGCAGTATTAGTATTGTAATGGTGGGCCATAAGCATCATTTCGAATAAAAATTATGCCCTGTTTACTATTTTCACAGCCCAACCTTAGCAATTTCTTTGCATTAATTGCCTTAATTCGTCTTTTGTTCATTTTTATTATATTGACGGCCCCCAACTTAAAAAGAAGGATGTTGCATCTTCTAACGAAAATGTTACAAGCAAAACTTTTCCTTGAAATCTTGATGTTCAAAATGCTTAGCTATAGGAGAGCATGATTAGGGGCCTAAGGCGGTATTTTGTTTGTATGTCGTAAGTATGAACCTAATAAGTACATAGGCTTTAATCTACAACTTTGCGAATTCTATGATAATCCAGTTTTGAGTCATTGTCCATATCAAACCCACGAAACTCTAAGAAATGCCATTTTTATGTTGATAATTCCGACTTAGTAACCAAGTTCGATAAAATTTTAGATAAGTTCCAAAACTTCTTAACAAAATAAAATAGACTGTGTGATAAACGTGTTCGACCCTCCCTTTGTAGTGTTTCATTAAATTTTGGATACGTCAAAAACAAGAACGCATTATCGCTGCGAAGTGCGCTCACAGTAATCCAAAATAACGTATTCCGAGGGCCTTTGTCTCATTGAATATTGAATTACTGTAATCTTAACTAAGGCAAACTTTTTCAATACTCAGTTTGATTTATTAGCTTGTCGCATGCCCCTAGAGTTACCTTTAAAACATGTATAGTAGACACCTATGTACCTATGCAAATTCTATGATAATCCATTCTTGAGTTCCATCCAACTTCAACTTGGAAAATATTAATTTACGATTATCAACTGAGCCTGATAACAGTACAATGAACTAATACCCTAACAAATTTTGAATAGGTATCTATGTTGGTACTAAGTCAAAAAAGACTAGAACGCATAATCGCTGCCAAACAAATACAACCTAGGGCGTTTGCTTTGTCACATATTGAATTACAGTAATCTAAACGACACTTATTCTGGCGATTCGGGACAACCCGTAAATCCTACTAGTGTTTCCCCGGTGGGAGAAACGTTTCCCCCATCAAAATTTCCCCCGGAGGGAGAAACGTTTCTCCTGGGAGAAACGTTTCTCCCGTCAAAATTTTTCACGGTGGGAGAAACGTTTCTCCCAGGAGAAACATTTCTCCGGGTGTGGTTGCCTATGCTTATCATGGTTTTGCCGTTTCTCACATTTCTCCCAGGCTCCGGGTGCGGTTGCCTACGCATATCATGGTTTCGCTGTTTGTTTCGTTTCTCCCAGGCTCCAGGTGTGAGTACCTATGCTTATCATGGTTTCACCGTTTCTCCCGTTTCTCCCTGACTCCGGGTGTGGTTACCTATGCGTATCACGGTTTCGCCGTTTCTCCCGTTTCTCCCAGGCTCCGGGTGTATGTTACTAATGATTGTCATGGTCCAGGCTCCGTGTGTGTATGCTTATCATGCTTTTTCTTTCTCCCTATCTTTTTCACTAGTAGGATTTACGGGTTGGGCCGGCGATTCTGACCGTACAGCTTGATTTATTATCTACCGCGTGCCCTAGAATTTAGGTCTTATTTGATCATGTTCGATAGATGAAACACTTTTATTTACTCACTAGATTTTAGCGAGCCTGTTATTTTTATGCGGATAGCTTTTAGGTTGGGAAGAGTTAGAAAAAGCTTTCAAATTTGAAAATTCAATAATTGCTTTTGCATATAACTAAATTTTATTCAATTTACGACGCAAAACATTTATTTTTTATATAATTGTACGCTTGCGAGATAAATTAGCCAATATTCATACATCAACAACATCTGCTACAATTTAAAGATCAATAGATTTAAGACAACGGACCGGAAGTCAGGTAAGACTACGCTTCGCTGTAGCAGCGGAGTTGCTCCTTCGCCTCGCGTGAGTATGGGGTATGGTCTAGAGCTTAGCAATTTTTAATTTAATATAACTTTTTATCTATTTTCAACAAAAAATACATTTCACTAATTTTACTTTATCTTTTTACTAAATTATGACCATAACATGGGCATCAACCAAATTCTAAAGGTCTGTTGAAGGCAGACGACCGAAAAAGATAATAAAAATTTAAGCCTATTCAAATATTTAAAATTTAGAAGTAAAGATTTTGTAAAGAAAACGTTATTTACTATACATTAGTTTTTACTTTTTCTTGACCATTAGATGACCAGTTCACCCCCTGCGCTAATTGATCATTCGCCAAAAATTTAATTCTATTCGAATATTCAAAATTTAGAAGTATCGATCTTGTCAGAAAGTAACAAAACGATAGCTGAAAACATTAAAAGTTTAATATGACAGCCTTGCTGGCGGTCATATTCAAAACTTGAATTATTTACCAAATAAGGCAAATAGGATATCATTCGATAGAACTATTTTGGGGATTCTAAAGTGTACTTAAACCATGAAAAATATGAAACATAGGCAGTGCAAAATGCATACTTTATGGAGACTGCCATATTGGAAAAAAACTAACTCGAAACTGCAGAAACCGGAAAAACAAAAACATATAAAGTTTACAGCACCTTTTCGCTACGTTATAAAATGAAGAAAAATATAAGCTAGCACAATTTTTCGGCAAAATATTTATTTATAAATTATCTATCCGAAACACTTTATTTCATTGAATACCGTGCATTTGTTGTTGAGATAATCTTAAAAATAGCCGTTTCAGTGAAAGCAATCTTTAATTAACACGAGGTGTACTTGCTTTTGCTTGCAGTTATACTGTAAGTACATAATACCATTTGAGTTGCACTTATTTTTCTGATAGCCGATTATATTTTGATCATTTATTTTATTTGTTTTTCCTTTAGTAACTACAGATCAAATGCTAGATGCATGAATGTGCCAAATTTGTCAGTTTGTGTGAAAATGGCGTCTTGTCTCATTTTCCGGCTGTTTTTGATGCCTGTAATACAGTAAGATTTTACAGTAACTTAACAAAGGACAAGGATTTCTGGCAGGTGGCACCCTTGATGAAAACTGGATGTTATTCCTCAGCTAATCATACAGCTAATTAATCCTAAAATTGTTCAAAGCATAAAATTTCCCTTTCTGAATAAAACAAAAAAACAAGATAAAAAATTCCGAAAAAAGCTCGAGTGAATGAAACAAAATGTTGTTAAAAGGTAAATATATTAGCGGCCGAAAATTCGAAACTTTCGAGCCAAAAGTCAGTTAAAATAAAACGCACTTTCTACGATTTGGTAAAAGAAAGTTGATAATTCTGGAGTAGTAGATTTTTAGCGAAGGAGAAGGAAGGTTCAGGAGAACACCTAGGCGTGGGTGTTAGCATCCCCCAGAAACTATAATACCCACCACAATTCAATCTTTGAAAATTTTTTTTCGCAATTCTATGTTGCCAATGGTTAGTGCTCGATGAGAAACGTTTAAAAATGTTGTTTTTCGCCATACCACCACTTTTAAAGCCATTGTTTGACCTTTGGAAAAATCTTGCATCCTGCAGAACATTGGTACCTGTGGTTAGGAACATACAACGGCAGCAACCGAATTCTGTGAGGTCAGGATGGGGTAAATCGCCAAATAAATTACTAAAAAAAGAATTCTGTGGTCCACAGTTATCTGCGGGGCTTTTTAAACTTCTGGGTTACGAAAATTCCTAAACCTAGTAGCCATTCATGGATTCTAAACTTCGAAAACCCAATAACAACGCGTATAGTCCTCCAATTTAAATTTTTCGCTACGTATTTGCTAAATGGCAGGAATAGGTTTCACGCACTTTCAGGCTAATAAGCCTGAATAATCTTAAGGCACTTTACCCGCTTATTTTTTGTAGTGTTTTTGTTTTCTAAAGCTTTACAATGAGATAATAACAAAATTTATAATTCCGCCGCAAACGTACATACACATGTGATAAGACAATTTTCTTCATTTCCCTGATCATTCTCTCAACTTTCTTTAAACTGTCAGTTATGGTCTTCTGCACTTTACTGCGCCATTTTGCTAGGTCCCGTCTCGCTTGGCCCGCCGTCCCGCTTGACTCACCGTCCCACTAGACCCACTTTTTCGTACCGCTAGACACACCGGAAGTCTCGCAAGACCCCCCACGTGCATAATGAGGTGTCCCGCTAGACCCTCAGTCTCGGAAGACCCCTAGAGGAAAATTATGCACGCTTATAAGCAAATACAGAAACGCTTGCAAAGTGTATCCATTCAAGTATATATGTTTAGTCAAATATATGAATAATTAATTAAAAAATAATTGCATTTAATCAACCAACTAATCAATAAAATTTAATTAATAAATAAATAAATTTTATATAATATTGCATGAAATTGTGTACCATTTTTTGAGAATATATGCGAAAATAAATCGTTACTGAAAGTAGAATTCTAATATATATATATATATATATATATATATATATATATATATATATATATATATATATATATATATATATATATATATATATATATATATATATATATATATATATATATATATATATATATATATATATATATATATATATATATATATATATATATATATATATATATATATATATATATATATATATATATATATATATATATATATATATATATATATATATATTATTATTATTATTATTATTGATTATTATTATTATTGTTATTATTATTATTATTATTATTGTTATTGTTATTATTATTATTATTATTATTATTATTATTATTATTATTATTATTATTATTATTATTATTATTATTATTATTATTATTATTATTATTATTATTATTATTATTATTATTATTATTGATTATTAATATTAATATTATTATTATTATTATTATTATTATTATCATGGTTTTTATCATTTTCATTTTTATTATCATTATTATTATTATTATTATTATTATTATTATTTATTATTATTATTATTAATACTATTATTACTATTATTATTATTATTAATACTATTATATATTATTATTATTAATATTATTGTTGTTGTTGTTATTATTATTATTACTATTAATTATTATTATCATTATTAGTATTATTATTATTATTGATAATATTTATTCTTCCATATTTGAAAATTTACAGCTGTCCGTTATTGATTTTGTGTGAAAATGTATACAAATTCGAAAGATACTATTAGAAACAAATTATGTCTCTTTAAATTTTTGATAAGTAGAGTTGTATCACTTTTAAAATTGACTTTATATCTAAACCATTTTGTTTTTATTACTTAGGCAGTGGCGTAGCTGTGGAGGTGTGGGGGACCAGCCCTCCCAAAATTTGGAAATACGAGTAAAATTTTGGAAACACTCAAACTTGCTTTTAAATCAATGATTATAAAAAATTTTGCAGAATTCACTTAAGCGTCTTGACAACTATTTTTCATTCCACTACACAAACAGCGATCGTTCAATCAGGGAATTTTAGAGGGGATGTATCCAATGGCTGGCCTCTTTACTCACCAGATCGAGAAAAACGATTGTGCCATAGAGTACGTCGAAAAAGCTGTTCGACACAGCTTAATTTCAACTGAAATCTACTCTACTATAGTGCCACACGATGAAGTGGTCAAACGTTCTACCGACTCGAATTCCAAACTCGGGCCGCTACCACTTTTTGGCGAGTTATTATGTGGTCGACTGAAAGATCGTGGTCGTAACGACCGATCATTAGCTAATACCGTCGATAATTTGACAAAGCGTCCAAATTTTCGTGCTACATCGACCTTTCGACCCCCGTACAAACGGAAATCACCTGATCGGGACATTTTCAGTTATAATAGTGATGCTATTGACTTTGATTTACTTTCGGTCGATCGTTATCACCTAGGGGGCCGTCTAAAATTTGTTAAATCAAATTGGCTCAGAATAACATCAGATCCCTGGATTTTGCAAACTATTTCGGACTATGAAATCGAATTTGATTCCTTACCTCCTTTTCAGGAGCTGGCTCCCACACCGATTAAATTTCCAATATTAGAAATGGAGGTGATTCAAAAAGAAATTAATGCACTGTTAGAAAAGAATGCGATCTCTCGAGTTTCAGATGGGAAAGATATTTGGATTTCCCGAATTTTTTTTCACAGCCAAGAAAACAGGAGGCTTACGGCCAGTTATAAACTTACGCCCATTAAATCAATATATCAAATACGAACATTTTAAAATGGAAACTATAATTGTCATTGAAGTTATTTTACGCAGAAACGATTTCATGGCGAAACTCAATTTAAAAGATGCGTATTTTGCGATTCCTATAATCGAAAAACATCAAAAGTGTTTCTGTTTTGAATGGGCAAACGTCATTTACTCATTAACCAGTGTGCCCTTTTCAGCATGATTTATGCCTTTTGCGATTTATTTTACGAAATCTTGGCCTCGTTATTAACGAAGAAAAGTCG
>JAVLUZ010000154.1:29125517-29135571 GCA_036768485.1 Mermis nigrescens | reverse complement strand
AAATAAGTTAAATTACAACTTGAGCAACTTATTGGGTTTTTAATCCCAAAAGGTCAACTGACCTCGCGTTTAAGTCCGGAGCACTTAATTACTCCTGCGTTAGGTAATTAGGGCGTAGCTGCCGAAATCCCCGGTAGGTACCGGTCAGCAAAAATATGACCGTGGGGATTAAGGTCGTAAGTTCATTGAGGGTCCAGAGGTTACGTTTGGCGTCTCGCCCTACCTACCTGACCAGCGCTAAGGTTAGCAAGGTACTTAAGTAAGCCCCGTTGTACATAATTCCGTTCCATCTAGGTAGCTGTATGTACTTTAGGTACGCCAACGGGCGGCATTACTTACAATATATCGCGGAAACATATCTTTGTATACCTATTCTTAACGTTAAACAGATTTTACATGTGTTCCCCTTCGGAATCAAAATGCTGGCTACGCGAAGGCTGAAAATTTGAATCTCGTTATTGTGCAACCCATCTTCCAATAGATTTTTCGACGGCTAGAACGGATGGCCGCCTCCCCATTAATACGGTACCGTCTCAACACTCCCACTGTCTCAACATTCATACTGTCTCAACACTCCCACTTGAATTCTCAACACTCTCACTGTCTCAACACTCCCACTCGATTTATCAACACTCCCACTGTCTCAACATTCCCACTGTCTCAAAATTACTGTCCCAACACACCCCCTCTCCCCGAGAATCTGGCGGACTTCCTGGAATTGTTATCATTGGTACTTTTTGGGATTTGATCCCATCTGGAGCTCCAGAATTTTTACGCTGCCCATGCATGAACGGTAAATTTCACTTAAGGGCGATAAGATTTATGACCTTGCACATATTCCAGTTCAACAGATTTAGGATTTTAAATATCACTTATGTAATGGTGATAAGATCACGACCTTGCACATATTCTACTTCAATAGATTTAGGATTTTACTGACATGGATGCCGCTGTTCCGCAATTTCAATGGCGAAGCTTAATTAATTATACATACACAGTTGCATTTTTCGATATTACTTTTCCTCTTTTTTATGGTCTTTTTCTTATGGAACCATGGTATGATTATGCGCACCCGAGTCCACAACTGAGTTCATACACATGCGTATCTACCCGCCCTAAATATCGTCCAGTCGTGCAAAATAAATATTGTCCCAGTAGGTACCTATAGTCTGTTTCGCACAACTTCGGTCATACATTTTAAAGCCATCTCCGACAATAAGCTGACAGATTGCGATTATAGCATTGATCTGATATATAACTATCGTAACCTCGGCTCACTGTCGTTCAAATTTCTCAGAATTTATGCACAAAGTTATGTGAAACAGACTATAGATGCATTCAAAAAGAAAATAAACAGTGTTTGTTTAGCCATCGCTGTTATCAACTACTGCTTCATTGTATACCATGAATCTTCCTCAAAAAACTAATGGTTAGCTGAAGTTCACGAAATACAATAACATACATACTTTGCATGATATCAAAATTAAGCAAAATGCATCTGAGAGAACACTTTTCACATAAAATAAAATTTAAACACTTTTTTGTATGATAGTAAAAGCTACTTTTTATCGCTTCTTTGGTGAAGAGGTATTAAAAACATTAAATTTTTTGGCAAGTAAACTGTGTGGATGGTTGCAAATTTTATCGCCCTTATGTGAAATTTACTGGTGGGATTGTTGAGACACTGGGATCGTTGAGACAGTGGGAATGTTGAGACAGTTGGAGTGTTGAAAATTCGAGTGGGAGTGTTGAGACAGTGGGAATGTTGAGACAGTGGGAATGTTGGGACGGTGGGAGTGTTGAGGCACAATCATTAATATAGCCCAGTGAAAACATACTTCGTTCCGGACTTCTGAGTTTCCGGCAAGCCGGCGAAACAGGTTAGACTCGCCTAAGATATTATTTCAGATATTCTGTTTCTCTTATTTTTTCATTCAAGCGGTTAGAGCTCTGAAAATGCGAGGAGTTTTGCCAACTCCAAATTATCAGATTTTAAACGCTGCCCATTTCTTGCCTAACTTTTATAAAATGTGAATACATGAGTCTCAACCATACATGGGCAGCACTAAAATTCTGGGGGGTCAGGATGGGGTAAATCACCAAAAATTTTACTAAGAATAGAATTATGCGGGTCTACAGTAATTTGCGAGGGGGTATTTCAACTTCTATTGGGGTACAACCCCCACGCCCATATGTGGTCTCATCTCACTCAACCATACATGAGCAGCAGGCAAAGTCTGGAAGAGGGGTCAAAACTGGCAAAAATCCGGATAAAACATGCCGAAAATTCAATTATGGGGGTTTCAGATTCTGTGGGTCACCCCTCACGCCCATAGGTGGGCAGCACCAAAATTCTTGGGGGTGTTCAAGATTTTTTAAAGGTCAAAAATTCTCTTAAAAATGATGGTATGGCGAAAAAACACCATTTTTCAACGTTTCTCATCGAGCACTATCCATTGGCATCAAAAAATTGCGAAAAAAAAACAAAAAGAATTTTCAAAAATTGAATTCTGAGGGAGTGCAATCCCCCCACCCAAACCTTTCCCCACGCTCACATGTGCTCACGCCCATGTGTAGTCTAACTCAACTAATCAGCGTCACATTTTACGAGACTGATTCTTGAAAATTACAAGAAATATCGTCAGCCGAGCTGTGTAGGCGGCGTCGTCGTCGCGTTCTGTAGCTGATACCGACGTCGAAGATTGTGCCATCAAAATCAGTGCCTATGCTATTCATTTTGCTTCGTCGGCCGGCCGAGTAGATCATTGAAACGTCTGGTGACAACGTTATCGAAGCAGACGTCGTTGTTTTGTCTCCGGTTCCAACTTTTTCTCGCTGTCGCCGATTTTTGTACCAGTTGCTGACTTGCGTGAAAGTTAACCCCGTCTTTTCAGTTATCAATTTCTTCTCTTCGGCACATGGATATTTGTTTTGTCCGTAGAACGCTTTTAACATCTGCACATGAGAATGCATGTACATATGTAGGTAGGCAGGCTCGTATTTTGGGGATATGGGCGGCCGCCCTTTCACCGAAAAGTTTTTTCAAGAATAAGATAATGCACGACACTATAGAAAAAATTGCGTGTATTTGACGTGGAATGTTCAAACTTGCGGCGTTTTGCGTCAGCTGTGAAGTATTCTAAATGATTTTGGCTCAAGCGCGACAACAAACGACACTTTTTGAGTAAATAAATTTTTTTCTCGAAAAGATAGAATTTTATAATCTTGATGGACAGCAAGTCAAAAAATGCGGTTTCTGCGAGCTATTCCGACAAATATTCCAAGATTTAGGCCAATTTATGTTGGGTCCGCCCCCTCCATTGGTTGAATCCTGAATCCAAGTTCGTATGTAGTTATGCAGATAATGTCTTTTTATTCCCAAGGACTGTTAAAAATAGAATATACATTACGCAATACTAATCGAATAAATGAGAAAATTAAAACTAAGCAAATTTGATCTCTAACTTCATATGAAAACTGAGCAGGTGTGCAAATATTCACTTTTACGTGAGCCTACACATTTGCTCAGATTTTGTTTGCAAGGATCAAATTGATTATAGATGGGTTAATAAAAACGTCATTTACTTCAAGCAAGCTTATTGAAGTTCTGGGTAATGTGCACACATGGGCGTGGGGGTTTGGGTTGGTTTTTATTGTACCGCCAGAAGTTGAAAACTCCAGATTACTGTAGACCACAGAATTCTATTTTTAGTAACATTTTGGACGATTTTACCCATCTTGGCCCCCAGAATTTTCTTGCTGCCCACGTATGGTCGTGTTCCTGCTATTAAATAAATTGTCATCGCAGTGATATCAGCCCTGCTTTCTTAATTTTTAGAAATGCTTTAGTATTTTATAGATGTTAATAAACCGCAAATTGTAAAAATTTTAAATAATTATAGTCTGTTTCACATAAGTTTGGGCATAAATTTTAAGAATTTTTATCGATACTAAGCCGGCGGATTACGATAATTATATATCAGATCAATGTTATAATCGCAATATGTCAGCTTATTGTTGGAGGTGGTTTTTAAAACTAATGCCCAAACTTGCGTGAAACAGATTTTTTTAAAGTATTTTCCATAAAAAGAAATAAGCGAAATGGAAGGTTTTCCTGGTCCGAGGGAGATCTATAGTTTAATACAATTCTGCAAAGTTTGGCTAACATTTGACAAAGTAAATACTTCCATAAAGTACTAGAAATTGTTCTAAAAGTGCAAGTTGGAAGATTCGTGCCACGTTGTTATCAATTGTTGAAGCTAAGAGTATGTATATGCTATATTAGATAAATCATAGGTAGCGATACTTGGCCATCCTTTTTTCTTATGTTTTTCACAGCGAGTGCGAAATTTGTGCCCCCCTCACAGCTATAACGGCACACATCTGGGAGGTGCGGTTCTTTTTAATCGATAGATAATTTAAAAATTCGATGTCCGTCTTTTTTTGTTTACACTCAATACCGAGTTAGCAATGAATGTGTAAAGTGTAAACCGAAAAATCAAATAATTTGCGGAGGGCCAATTGTTTTTTAAATGTTGCCCCCGTGCTGTAGATTACGAATCTGACCTTAACATTTCTTTACATTCAATGGTTGTTGCATAAAAATGTAAAGTATACGGGTTTTTTACTCTTTGCTTGTTTTCAGCTTATCTAACTCAATTTTGGCTTTTGTTTTCTCCAATTGGTTTTATAATGTAGAGGGTCACAAAATCTCAAATAGCAATTTTTTTCTTTTAACGCAATATTGTGTAAAGTAGACGGTTTTTTACTGTTTTCATGTGCAGAAGCATATCTACAGTTATAAAATCTAGGGAAGTGTTTTTAATTTTTTTTCGAAAAAGTAATATTTTCAAATTTAGAGGCGGTTTATTGTAAAGAGTCTGGGACAAAAAAATGTTTTTTTCCTGCCATCTTCTCCACTCAGTAGACAGAACGTGGTAATTATCTTTAAAATGTGCCTCGTCCTAAGCGCTACACGGAAAATTTATTTTGTTTCTTTACAATCAATATTGAGTTATTAGTGCAGGTGTAAACTTTACACTGAAAAACTTTTTTCCGTCCAGAGCATCGTAGTTGATGAATATTTTTTAAAAAATGTTCTCCGTAAAGTCAGAATAACGAATCTGACCTTTAAACTTTTCTAAAGCCAGTGTTTGTAGAGATATGAAGAGGTGAACTTTGAATTTTACCTACATCTATTTTCTAATGCCGATAGATAACTTCATATTGCATATTGTTTGATCAGATTTTTCTGATTTCAGAGGTTTTTGACTCGTCTTTAATAAATAACTAGCAAATGTGGCGCTTCGCTGCCCCATCTGCTAGAGTGTTTGTAAACAAATAATATCTTAACCAGTAATTAGTATAAAAAATTGAATGACTCTGCAATGGATCGGCGAGCGGTTTTTATATTTTTGACTGTGACACGAAGCCTTATATATTCTATTTCATATTATTTTATGCGTACATAGATTTTAAGATTTTTTCGAATTATAATTACCGATTAAGGTAGTTATAATACAGACATGCACATGGGGTTTGGAGGGGGTCCCAACCCCACCCCAGAATGGGAAAAATTGAAAATTTTGTCGGGAAAATGAAGCAAAATGAAATCCAAAAATGGATGAAAACTGAAAATTTTCTTCAACAGTCCTCCAAATTGACCAGAAACTGAGTAATAACCATAGGTGGGCGGCTTCAAAGGTCTGGGGGGGTGCAAAATTTTTACAAAGTCAAATATTGGCCTTAAAAATAGTGCAATGGCGGAAAAAACACCATTTTTTAATGTTTTTTTTTCAAATAATGTTTGCTGCTTTCTTTCGAAAGCCGCATGTTTGCTGCTTTCGATTGCTTAGCATTAAATTTCACGCGCGCTGGTTTACAAGGTCAGAAATTTTGATTTGGTGCAAGCTCTTTTTCAGTGATTAATTGTGTTTATAAGTACCCGTACGTGATTTCCTTTCAGCCCGTCTTATACATGTTTTATGATGCCAGATCGTATATTTTAAGTAGCGAATATGGAATCAGTGGTCCCAGAAACCCCAGGGGCCAAATTTTGGAAGCAACAGTCAATCTGTGCTTCTGCAAAAAGACAAAAACCTAAATTTTACGCTATGCATAGGGTACCTTTGGGCTCCCGTATCTCAGAAACCAATCCGTGAATTTTCTTCAAATTCTACAGTAAGGTCAGCCATAAGATATCCAATAATTGGTTGAAACTTTAAAAAAATTTATTTACTGCGATTTGAGATATTTGATAAAATACACTTGTAAATCATGTTTTTCTTACGGCATCACATCAGTTTACACTGTAGTGTAAAGTGGTTCACACCAGTCGATAGCGCATAAAAAGTTGATCTAGGGTGGCTTTAAAATTTTGCCCTGCGGCAATTGCATAAGCGGCTAGAGGTACCAAAACCTTTTACATAAATCCGTAGTTTCCGGGTTTCAGGAGTCCGATCGAGCCATTTTAATCAAAAAATTGTAATTAGCGCCCGAGAATACCCATTGAGTGAAAATATGAGTATCACATAATTATCCAGTAAAAACTTTTTGCCTCACACACACACACACACTTACACACAACTCGAAATTAATATTATAGACTAGCAAATGGGGCGCTTCGCTGCCCCATCTGCTAGAGTGTTTGTAAACAAATAATATCTTAACCAGTAATTAGTATAAAAAATTGAATGACTCTGCAATGGCTCGGCGAGCGGTTTTTATATTTCTGTCTGTGACACGAAGCCTTATATATTCTGTTTCATATTATTTTATGCGTACATAGATTTTAAGATTTTTCGAATTATAATTACCGATTAAGGTAGTTATAATACAGACATGCACATGGGGGTTAGGAGGGGGTCCCAACCCCACCCCAGAATGGGAAAATGGAAAATTTTGTCGGGAAAATGAAGCAAAATGAAGTCCAAAAATGGATGAAAACTGGAAAGTTTCTTCAACAGTCCTCCAAATTGACCAGAAACTGAGTAATAACCATAGGTGGGCGGCTTCAAAGGTCTGGGGGGTGCAAAATTTTTTCAAAGTCAAATATTGGCCTTAAAAATAGTGCTATGGCGTAAAAACACCATTTTTGAACGTTTCTCGTCGATTTCTATCGATTGGCATAAAAAATCCCGAAAAAGAAAAAATTTTATAAGTGAAATTCTGGGGGGTATTGTTGGGTATTTGCCATTTCTTGTTTGGGTATTTTGCCTTCTAGGGTTGCATACCCCCCATACCCCCCACGCCCAGGTATGGTAATAAGTACCTACCTACATATATGATTCAATTATTATTTTATGTGCATTTTGTGAGTGCTTTCCATTAAGCAACGACTCATTCCATTTTGCTCTGTCTTCTTTTGCCTTGTCTTCCGTTTATGAGGCAACTCAACGGCAAAACTGCGTACAATGTTCAACTTTGCCCTCATTGCAAACAAATGCAAAAAGTTGCATATTAAATTAGCCGCTAGAAGCAAAAACATTTGGATTTGTATTTTCGAAAGCCGCATGTTTGCTGCTTTCTTCCGAAAGCCGCATGTTTGCTGCTTTCAATTGCTTCGCATTAAATTTCACGCGCGCTGGTTTACAAGGTCAAAATTTTTGACTTGGTGCAAGCTCTTTTTCAGTGATTAATCATGTTTATAAGTACCCGTACGTGATTTCCTTTCAGTCCGTCTCATACATGTTTTATGATGCCAGATCGTATATTTAAAGTAGCGAATATGGAATCAGCGGTCCCAGAAACCCCAGGGGCCAAATTTTGGAAGCAACAGTCAATCTGTGCTTCTGCAAAAAGACAAAAACCTAAATTTTACGCTATGCATAGGGTACCTTTGGCCTCCCGTACCTCAAAAACCAATCCGTGAATTTTCTTCAAATTCTACAGTAAGGTCAGTCATAAGATATCCAATAATTGATGGAAACTTTAAAAAAATTTATCCGCTGCGATTTGAGATATTTGATAAAATACACTTGTAAATCACGTTTTTCTTACGGCATCACATCAGTTTACACTGTAGTGTAAAGTGGTTTACACCAGTCGATAGCGCATAAAAAGTTGATCTAGGGTGGCTTTAAAATTTTACCCTGCGGCAATTGCATAAGCGGCTAGAGCTACCAAAACCTTTTACATAAATCCGTAGTTTCCGGGTTTCAGGAGTCCGATCGAGCCATTTTAATCAAAAAATTGTAATTAGCGCCCGAGAATACCCATTAAGTGAAAAAATAAGTATCACAAAATTATCCAGTAAAAACTTTTTTGCCTCACAGACACACACACACTTACACACAACTCGAAATTAATATTATAGATTATTTTTATTATCATAAATGCACTATTCTTCAACTTTAGTAGAATGATGAATATTTTCAATGATTAACTAAGTATTAAAATCCACCGATATATCGAGTTGGCGCAGTGGCTTACGCATCCGTTCTCGCATGCAGATTCAGAGAAAGTCTAATGGGTTCGAATCTCCTGAATGCTGACTTTTTTCATTTTTTAAATTCTTTGGCAAAGCCATGCACTTCATTTGACTTATTCATCTATTTATGTTCTGCAGCTGACACTTTTTGTTTTTTGTATTCCGCCTTAGTTTTCGAATGGAAGTGTAAAGAGTGCGAAAATCTGGGCTTAAAAAGGCACATTCTAGTCGAGTTTCCGACTTGTTTATGCCTGCCAACAACTCCGGTTATGAGATTTAAGAAATTTTTCCTGACAGAAATGTACTACGGATCAAGGGCTGTCCTGTGCTTGCCAGAAAACTTATCAATACGCAATTAGTACCAGGGATTTAAACTTTACACTCTAGTGGATGAGTAAAAAAACAGATTTTGTCCGAGATTTCTCTGCCAACATTTTCGGTTATGAGTTTGGATGAATTGAATAAAATAGAAATAAGGTAACTTCTAAGGACTACACATCGAAGCAAGCCGCGTTCAAAAAACGTAATATTGTGTTATTTATGGGGGGTGTAAAGTTCGAAATCTGAGGTGTAAGTGGGCGAAAAAACCAGGGTTTTTTCGTATTTTGATTGATAAATCATATCAAATATTTTGCGGAACATAAGTTTGGCACATATAAACGTACTACAATCAAAGGGCTACAAACTGGCCCGAACCGAATTCATTTACACTCAATGGGGCGTTAGGTTCAGATTTTTAAAGTTTACAATGTGGTGGACAATGGAAAATATAGGTTTGTCCATTTTTTTTGTTTGCCACTTTCTCTGTTCAGAAGTCGGGCGAGGTCGAATAGGATAAAAATAAAGTGCTTTCTAAGGGGTACGCGTCACGGCGAATTGCGTTTGTTTACATCAATATTTAGCTTTTTCGGTAAATGTAAAGTCAAAAAAATGGGGGAGTTTAACGTGTTTCTGCCTTGTTTTTTCTGTCAAGTTCTGGGTTATGAGTCTGGACATAATCTCAAGTCTAAAAATTGACCAGAAACCAAATGTGATACGCCAGTTTGTTAGCACTCAACAGTGCTGTAAAGTGGTTCACATCTGATATTTATTTGTCCTCGGTCCATTGTGTCGACTTGATTTTTTCATAAATGTTGATCGTAATATCACAGCAGTATCAGAATTACGAAACTGAAATTTTCTTTACACTCTGTGGTTGTGTAAAGTTTACACTGCATATTAACTCTAGTTCTAGAGCCTTGCAGAAGTTTAGTTTTTTAAATGTTCCACGTAAAATCAGAATTGGGAATCTGACTGTTAGTTTTCTCTACACCTAGTAGTTATGCAAAGTTTGCACTATTCCATTTGTTGTTAATATGTACTTTACACTACAAATTTGTTTTACTTCCAAATCTGAGCGTTAGTGTTCCTTACACTTGATATTTGCGTAGAGTTTATGCTGAGAAACTTTGATCTGTTTAAATAATGTAAGGTTGTCTTGTTTAAAAAGGATAATGCTGATGTTAAGAACAATATTGTTTTCCGCGTTCTTGGACTGCTGTCATTATTGTGGTATGCTACTGTATGTGCTTACTGATTGATGTACTCAA
Source organism: Mermis nigrescens (assembly GCA_036768485.1). Taxonomy (NCBI): domain Eukaryota; kingdom Metazoa; phylum Nematoda; class Enoplea; order Mermithida; family Mermithidae; genus Mermis; species Mermis nigrescens. The sequence continues at coordinate 29,125,554 of JAVLUZ010000154.1, read as the reverse complement.
ATCATGCTAATTAAAAGTAGGGTACTAGCAAAGAAAA
>JAVLUZ010000154.1:29087069-29125417 GCA_036768485.1 Mermis nigrescens | reverse complement strand
GAAAAATGAATAGTATAGCGAACGTTATAGCCTCTTTACTATCCACCTTAATTGGCAAAAAATTGGGAAAATTAGTCCGAACCGTTTATGTATCATTCATTTTTCTTTATAATTTTATTTTTAAATTTTATTTACTATCTTTACAGCCTATCTGCATCTGTCAACATGAGTAGAAACAGTGGAAAAATTGATAATAGTGTAAATTTAGACTATTTCTATAGACTTCTCGAAAACGATCGAAAAATTTCAAAATTAGTGTGAATCGTTTTTTCCTTACTCGATTTTATTTATTTTTAGTTTTTAATTTTGTACACTACTTTTACAGCCCATTTGCATCTCCAAACAATGACTTTGGGGAGACGGGGATACGGCTGATTCGAGCAAAAATTTTAAAACTAGTATGTGAATAATCCTTAATTTATTATTCATCTTGAGCTATTTTTCGCTCTAGATTACTACTTCTGTAGCCTATTTCAATCCCCAACAACGAGAAGAAATATCGGACAATTAGTAATCTTTCAGGTCCGAACAACTGTATCCTGTTAACCTTCCTAGACAACGAGGAAAAATTCAAAAAAATTAGTGCAACTTTGTTTATTGTTTCATTTTATCTATTTTATATTTTTCAATATGGTATACTACGTTTATAGCCTATTTGCATCTACCAACGATGAGTAGAAAGGACAAAAAATTAGTAATAATGTGAGCTTGCGTAACTCTTATGACCATTTACATTCTTCGGCAATGAGCTGAATTTGTGCTATTCATCTATTTATTTATTTTTATTTGTACATCATTTTCTCAATTTAATATACCAAAAATTTCAGACATCGGGACTGAAACTCATTTGCATATGTGCACGGTGACGACGCACGGAGACCAATCGCCTCGTTTCGAATATGCCACTACTCAAAGCATAGTGCTTTCGAACGACAGCACGCCATTCGCCCAGCAGGCCATCGCCGGGTCAAAGGTCGACGTTAAAACGGCTGGGCATCAAACCGTCCCAAAATCGAACTGAACTGAAGCCGCTTCCTAAAATCAGCCGAAATTATAGTGAATTTCTTAAAAGATGAATTCACAATTTCCCAACTCAGTGTTGCCAGATTATCTGTTTGCATGAACGTATGGAGGGTTTTGGGCGCATACATACATGTGACGGCTCAAAATTTTAGGGCGGGAGTCCTCCCGGTCATTTTTTAACAGAGGGTGATAAATGACCTCCAATTTTTGACCAAAAGTAGCACCTACAAATGGCCATGAATGCGAGTTTTCGCCAAAAATGGGGGGGGGGTCAAAAATTTTCTGACTTTGGGGAGACGGGGGTACGGCCGATTTTGGATGAGGTGATTCCCGCATACTCCCTTGTTACACATCTGTTTGGACGGATGGCCCCGAAGACCTAAACGATATATGACGAATTTTCTTTTTCGGCATTTCCGGCATTAGTGAAGCTCCCTAAAACTAACGAAGAAACTCGAAACGCGATGTTTTTCGGTCATATTATCAATTTAGACCATCGAAAATTTTCTGATACAAAGTTAGCATTACCGATTTAATTTTTCAAATTCTGTTAAAGAAGTCACCTCAACGTTATAAACCACTAATTACCTCGGAGTACTATTTGGGGAATGAGCATACGGTTTAAATTTTTTCGGATTAAGCCTTCAAGTGTATTATTCGGAATCTTTCTACCTGCATGCGAAGTGATCGTAGCGCATTGAAACGCGATTTAAAATTGTAAAATAATAAATTTAAAATAATAAAAATTCAGAATTTTCCAGAGGGTGGAAAAATCATGAAATTTTGTACTGTGAAAAGAAAGTTCGTCTGTTTGACCATCGTTTTGAAATACTGAAATGAGGATGACTGCCAGTCTAAGTCTTAAAATTCGGCAGGATTTCAGAGCTTTGTTTTGTTGTCATTTTTTTACTTTGTCCACATTTGATTGGAAAAGTCGAAAACATTGTGTCTTTGGATCTTATTAAGCTCAACACTTTCGATCTGGAATTTGACCAAGCTCTCTGTTGATGATGACCTCATTTTGATCTTCTTTATTTTGTTCTTGCATTTCCGTCTGGATGTCGAAGTTGAACAATTCGAGAAAAAAGTACGCATTTGCTTTTATTTACTACTAAATTGTTATTGTTTAGCTTCCCGTTCGTCTCGCTAATTGGGCTTTACGTGTTATAAAAACTCGTCGTTTCATTAGGCGCATCTTTCACGAATTATTCGCGAATTATATAATTCATCGTAATTTTTGTTTGTATACTGGAATTAAAAAAATTGCTCAACAGACAGTTATGTACAAATATAAAAATGGGCATATTTTTACCTCCAGCCTGGATGAATGCCAAAATGGGACTCTCATACACAGCCAGTCCTGAATCCTCAGGATCCGATAATTTTTAAAGGTCAAAACGCACCGAAAATTTGATGATTGAATTCTATGTATTCTTTGACATCGAAAAATTTGAGGAAACCAAAAAATGTACATTCAATTCTGGGATGTTTGGGATTTCGGGAAATCCGGCCAGAACACTCTGTCCGTTTGAAATTGCATCCAGGCCTGACCGTGAAGCGGAGGGGTTCAGTCAGACCGTCCAGGATCCGAGACACCCCAGCAAATTACGGCTGACCTTTTGGATTCAAAATTTTGCGATTTTCTATGGCAATTTGACCCCTGAGACCCGTGCGCTTTTTTTAATGTTTCGAGCTTATCATTACAAAGTCTGTTTGCTTTTGAGCGTAATTTTTTAAATATATGCGATTTAGCAAGCTCTATGGATTTATTATATTATTCATCAGCTTTTAGTCGACCCTTTGCCAAACTTATTTGCAGGCATTCTGAAGGCCTTGCCAAATTCAATTCACATGCACTTGCCTCTTACTTGTTTAAAGCAAGGCGCTAGGAAAATGAATGAATGATTATTAGTAAAATTTTCAATAATAAAAAATTATGGATGAATGGCGCGTTTTCACTTTCGCCTGTGTCAATAATCTCAAGGTCAAGATTGCATCATACACCTCTGTATGCATTCTAGCGGTCTGTTGGTTTGTTTTGTTATCAGCCGGCTAGAGATAAATAAACAAGTTTTTAGAAGTATAAATGCGATATAAATATTGATAATTCTATTTATCTCTTCACAATACCTTCTGAATTCGATCGTATGATCATTATTACTTTTTTGATTCGATCTAGGCCTTCGTGATTTCTTCAAGTGGAAAGTTTGCATGCATGGGAATTCTCCGGCGGAGGGTTGGCCTCCAGAAATGTTTTTTAAGGCGCCCTTTTAGGCTTAAACGAATGCGCCGTCAAAATGGCTATTTCGAACATAATTAATCAATTAAAAATTAAAAAAATTAAATATAAAAATCATAAAAATTTAAATAATTGGACAAAACGTAGTCGGAAAATGAAAATATGGCGCTAAGCTGAAAAAAATTTCCACTTTTGAGCCGAAAATCGCTAAAATGTGATTTTTTTAAATCGAAAATTCTGGGGAGTCAAAACCCACCCCGAATACGTGGAGAGACGCGCAGTGCTCTATGTAGATTAACTCATGCGAATAGCCATTTTGCCATTTTGAGCATTTTTTAGTAAGATTAGCTATTATTCATTCGATCCCAGAATTTTCATTGAACAAACGATGATTTCATCTATGGCGTGGTATTCTTGGGGTCTTCCTTGGATGCTATTACATTTCCGGGCTTTCGCAAGATATATCGAATTGTTCCTCAGAGTTGAAACTTCCAGAATTTTGTAAGAAAGCTCCTTGATTATTACATGTGTTACATATTTACGCTTTAGAGATTGACAAAAACAAAGGTAATACTTTAGAAAGATAAGTTTATAACATATTCGTAACAGTGATTGCGGTCAAATCCATACCGTAAGGAAAGGGATGAAGCACGGATTTTCAAATTCCCTAAAATCATTGAAAATATGATGATCGAAGCATTTTTAGCGATTCTTTGGCGCCAAAGTAACAAAATGTTTATTTTCTGACTATATGTGCATATTTTTTTCGATTGAGTCTAATTTTTGATTTTTTAAATAAATTTTTATGTAAAGAACAGGGATTGTTAGGAAAATTTGTGTTATTGACGCGTATCAATCGCTTCTAATTCAGTAATTTGTAAAAAAACTTATTTTAAGCCATGTGTGTACCTTCGATATATTTTTTAAACGGCCGTTTTTGTTGCACTGCGGGCAATGCCGGAGCCTTCGGTCGCTTTCTGGAGCCAATTAATTCTTCACAGACAGGAAATAAGAGCAGCAATGCCATCAGCGTATCCGTTCTTGCTCAAAAGGGCTCTGTTAGCATCGATGGATGCGTTTATTTCCTGGGCCTCAAAGGCTGCCCAACGGATCCATCAAAATTCATATTATTCCTGATAGCCCTGGTATGTCATTAATCGAAGATGACCCCGTCTAACTTTAAATGCACGAAATTTCTTTTAAAAATAATTTTAAAAACAAATTAATAAATAATAAAACATAAAAAATATCAAAATAGATAAAATGGTAAAACTAAACAAAATAGAATAAAATCTAGCAAAGAAAAATGCTCCGATGGAACAAAAAGATGAATATACTTGGAATTGTGGATTATTATGGATGTAAAAGGAGGGGACTAGGAAAAATCTACCTAAAGTCGGAAAATCTGCTAAAAATCACACTTTCTCTAAGCAACGCAAAAATCGATGTATGTATTCTGCGGCCTCTAAAAAAGTGTATTTTTAAATAATGTTCGAAGTTTCAGATAAGAGTGTATAAAACGAAATCTATCAAGGTTACTTTTTTAAATTGCTGGCACCTGATTGATAGAAAACTAAGAGGTATTGTATTTAAAGTTGTTTTATTTTGTTATGAGCATTATAGCAAGCAAAAGCAGGAGCCGATTGATAAGTGCACACAATCGTTTCGGGCATGCTAGTGTATCTACATTAAGTCTGTTTCAAGTCAACTTACGCGTTTCCTACTGTTTTAAACCAACCATGTCTTCAATTGTCTTCGATGTTTGCTATTTTATTCAATTGGCTTGGAAGACTGTTAGTTTACTTAATATCATTTCCCATAGCTACTGCATAGCTAACGTGCTGCTGTTTCAATCATTGTTATGGTTGAATATTTGATTTTAATCTGTTGGCCGCAGAATATACATCGATTTTTTGCGTTGCTTAGAGAAAGTGTGATTTTTAGCAGATTTTCCGACTTTAGGTAGATTTTTCCTAGTCCCCTCCTTTTACATCCATAATAATCCACAATTCCAAGTATATTCATCTTTTTTGTTCCATCGGAGCATTTTTCTTTGCTAGTACACTACTTTTAATTAGCGTGATTTCAGTACATCAGTCAGTAAACACAATCAGTAACATGCCACAATAATGACAACAGTCCAGGAACGCGGAAAACAATATTGTTCTTAACATCAGCATTATCCTTTTTAAACAAGACAACCTTATTGACACCATCCATTTTCAAATTAAAACTCGCATTAAGTTATTTCTTCTTAATGTGCAGTTCACTTATAATCAAGCACAAAAATTTAACCAACGAATTCACATTGCAAATCCTCACTCAATCAATACACAAGCACAATGTGTTGTGACTTTTGAAATTGAAAAACACCCAATTTTCAATTTTCAAATTGAAAATTGGATCAATTTTCAAATTGAAAATTGGGTCAATTTTCAAATTGAAAATTGGGTGTTTGAATTTGCGATGAAGAAAATAATCAAAAGATAGTCACTTGGTTTATTTAAGCCGAGTAATAAAATAACGACCGTCCACCAATTCCAAACTAAACGCGACTAATCTGATCACTATGAAAAAGTTTTGAAAAATGAGCTTGCTAAGCGAGAGTTGTAAACCAAGAAGAAACTTAAAGTTAAAACCTACCATTAAATTATTAAGAGACTTATAAAAGATTTTAAACTTTAAGAAAATGGAAAAGGCGGGATGTTGGTAAATTAGAAGGCAAAGTTTTTCGGCAAAAATTCAAAAACTTCACGCAAATATCAAATGTAAGGAACACTAACGCTTTGATTTGGTAGTAAAATAAATTTGTAGTATAGACTACATATTAACAACAAATGAATAGTGCAAACTTTACACAACTACTAGGTGTAGAGAATACTAACAGTTTACGGCTTATTAATGTACATGATTACAATAAAGCTGTATATCTTTGTCGACTTCTGTGCACAGTAGTGTGATTGCTGGTTCATTTTAAACCACTTTTGCAGGCAATTTACATCAATTAAACGATAGCTCTCCATGTGCAAGATTTTGTGAAACATATTATAAACACGGCTAAGAAAGATTTAACTTTAATGCAACCCATTTAAGACAAAATTACATCTCTTCAATGATCTAAGGACACTTGAACATAATTTTTAAATCACTTTAGATTACTTTTGAGGGTAAACAAACTCACTTAATTGATGTCTCACATATGAATCCTTGAAAATTTCTTGACTTCAGTTACAAAGTCTCTGCAAGTCTATCGAATTAAGGTTAACACGTAATGTAAACTTTACACAAACACATAGCGTAAAGAATATTTTAGTCGGATTCGTAATTTTGATATTGCTCCGATATTTCTTTCAACATTTATGGAAAAATGAGTCTCCATAATGTTTTAAAGACAATAAACATTAGGTTTAAACCACTTTGCAATACTGCTGAGTGTAAGCAAGCGCGCCCAACTGACGTATATATTTCATTCCCTGTAAATTTTTATATCTCAGGAAAAAATTTCGGATTTTTGCAATGCTCTAGAACAAAGGCTAACATGCAGTGTAAAAAATTACTCGGATATTATGATCAACATTCATGAAAAAATTATGTCTCTACAATGGTCTGAGGACATATAAACAATGAATGTAAACTACTTTACATCACTGTTGGATGTAAACAAACGCACCTACGTGACGTCTCACATATGATCCTTTGAAAACTTCTAGACTCCAGGAAAAAATTAGGTTTCTGGAATGCTCAAAAACGAAGATAAATACATATGTAGTGTAAACTTCATGTAAACACCTAGTGTAAAGAAGATTTTAGTCAGATTCGTAATTTTGATATTGTTCCGATATTACGATTAATATTTATGAAAAAATTAAGTCTACATAATGTTCTATGGGCAAACTAACAATTGGTGTAAACTACTTTACAACACCGTAGAGTGTAAACATATGTGCCAGACTGGCATATCAAATTTGGTTCCTGGTCCATTTCTAGACTTGATAAACGTGTCCCTGACTCGTATCCGGAGAAGCAGGCAGAAAAAACAAGACAGAAACGCATTTTAGACTCCAAATTTTTGACTTTACACTCGCTAAATATTAATGTATAGACAATTTGCTTTGACATGCATCCGATATAAAGCACTTTATTTTTATTCTATTAGACTTATCCCGACTTCTGGACGGAGAAAGTGGCGAACAAAAAACGCAACAAAAACGTATTTTCCATCATTTAGAACACTGTAAACTTTAAAATTCCGTACCGAACTCCCCATTGAGTTTAAAGAAATTCGGTTTGGTACAATTTGTAGCTTTTAAATCGTAGTACATTCCTGTGTGCCAAAATTCTGTTGCAAAAATTATTTGGCATGATTTATCAATCAAACTTCGGAAAAAACGTGTTTTTTAGCCCATTTTTTACCTCTGATTTCGAACTTTACACCCCCATAAATAACTCAATATTGCGTTTTTTTAAATGCGGTTTGCTGCGATGTTTAGCCCCTGTAAGGCACTTTATTAATGCTGTCTTCGATTTGCACTGACTCATAAGCGGAAAAATTTGGCAGAGAAATCTTAGTTAAAATCCGTTTTTTTACACCATCCACTAGAGTGTAAACTTTAAACCCCAGGATCTAACTCACCATAGAGCATAGAAGACTTTGTTTATATGCAGAATGTAGCCCTTGATCCGCTCTACATTTCTGTCAGAAAACATTTTAAAAACCTCATAACCGGAGTTAGTATCGGACATAGGAAGGTTGAAAACTCGACCAAAAAGTGCTTTTTCACCCCCAGATTTTCGCACTCTTTACACTGCCGTTCGATAAATAATGCGAATTTCAAAAAACAAAAAAAGTGTCATCTGTAGAATTCATCCCTCTATTATCCTATTCTGTTCAATCCTTCGAGTCATCAATACTCAGTTGTCCACATGCCGCAGTAAAAAGGTCCCAAAATTTGTCCTATGTTATAACGTTACACAAAAACTTTACACCTTCTTTACACAGTCAATTTTGAGTTTCAAGAAAAACAAAAAACACGGGCAGCGAATTTTTTTATTATCTTTCTTTTAAAAAAAACCGCACCTTCCAGAAGTGTCTCGTTATAGCTGTAGGGGGGTGCCCAGGTGTTGGGGGTACCCAAGTATATTATAGGTACGCGCTAACGCGCTACCTATGATGAAGTACGAGTATTATGAAAAATAAAAAATGCAAGAAATAAAATTTTTCATCTAAAATGAAACAAGAAATAATAAAAAAAATACAAATATTGTAGTATAAAATAATATATAAATGTAACAGATAATTTAAATATATTTTTTCATATATAATTTAATAAATAATTGAATTCAAGGAATACATAATTGAAAGGATATAAATGTTTTATTATTTATTATTTAAAAAAATTTAAAACAATAAACAATAAACGACTAATACACTTTCTATTGCAATGATGTTTCTTTGTTCTCTGCGGGTTTGCGTTACAATCCTCGGACCTCAACTTATTTTTAGTCTGATGTACGTTGTTATTGTTGCTATGATTGTTGCATTGTCCTTGTTTTCGTTGTTGTTGTTGTTGTTGTTGTGGTTGTTGTTGTTGTTGTTGTTATTGTGGTTGTTGTTGTTATTCTTGTTCTTATTGTTATTAATGTTTGTTGCTCTTTATTTTTTTAAAATTTTTCTATTTTGGCTTGAATGCATAGAATTTTTATGCAATAATACCCTTAATTAATGCGAAAGATTACCTTATTCGATTACACGTATCTACCTTTTCAGTGGGCTAAAAATTCTAGCTGCCCCGCCTGATCCCTTTCTGACCAGCCCCTATGCTTGTTTTGCGACCTCCAACCAAACTTAAACAAACGCTTCATCGAATTTATACTGATTTAGGTAGTCATTTTTGTGCTTTACCTCATATATCAACGCCTGATGTGCAAGCCACAGGCATTTACGGAACAAGTGGCTCGGCGGGCAGATAACGCAGAAGAAATCAGTCGGACAACAACAGTTCATCGTAATCAGGAACAATATGGTTCGTCCAACACTGCAATTTTTGATGCTCGTGCATTCTCAATAGCCGATTCGTACAGTACAACGTGGATGAACACTAGTTCTGATAACGAAATTTGTCATGATCGGCTGGAAGTCGCAGAACTTTCTATCTATAGTACTAATGACCAACCTCCGCCTTATCATTTGTTATAGTAAATTGAGACGCGTACTTCCGACTATAAAATCCGCATAATTAAGGGCTGGAAAAATTTATCTCAGGACAAATATTAATTGACGAATTATGTACAATCTGCATACAAAGTTTACATACACGAATACACTAGCAAAGAAAAATGCTCCGATGGAACAAAAAGGACGAATGTACTTGGAATTACGCATCATTCAGAACATAAAAGGAAGGGGACGAGAAAAAAGTTACATATGCGCACGACAAATCATAAGAATCTAGTAAAAGTTAGACTTTCTCTAAGCAATACAAAAATCGAAGAATATTCTGCGGCCTACAGAAGGTTGTTGTTGCTTTAATTTGAGAAATGAATAACATAAGAGTTTATTCTTTTAAAGAAGTGATCAATCTGAATTGAAGAAAACGACAAATTATTTTGTTTACTACCCTTAAAAGCAGGCCCGGCCTTAGATGGTTGGAGGCCCTGGGGCAAAAGCAAAAATTGTGGCCCCCAAAAATTTATTGGTCATGTTTAGTAACATTTTTTTCAAAATTGCAAGATTTCATACCCAAGAAATTTAATATTTGCAAATTCGTGTATTATTTCAGAATAATCCAATGAAGCAGCTGTATCTTTTTTCAATTGAGATTAAGGCTAAACTATTCAAGCGTTCTTATATCATTTTTTAAGCTCAATGTTTTTGTTGACTGACCGGTAAGTATATGCTGAAAATGATCGCGTTATTTGTTGTCTAATAATAAATTTTTGCGTAAACTTTTTGAAAAAATTTAACCCAGGTGGTGGCCCCTATCAGGGTGGTGGCCCTGGGCCATGGCCCAGTTGGCCCAGCCCTAAGGCCGGCCCTGTTAAGAGGATGGAAGTCCGAACGACCGCTCTTGCAATGGCATAGAAGTTTCACAAGGTACTAAGGATGCGCAAACAGATTAGCATTAATGATTTTAGCGCATGGCGCAAGAAGAATGAGCGACATAACGTGCATCTATATACAATAGTGCATATTGATAGACCTGTAATTTTAAGGATTGTCTGCGTCTCTTTTCCTCGCGCATCCCATTTCCTTGTGCGTCCCATTTCTTCGTGCTTCCCATTCGTGCCCCTTTTCTTCGAAAATCCCATTTCCTCGTGCAACCCAGTTCCTTGCGTTTCCCATCACTTCGAAAATCCCATATCCTCACGCTTCCCGTAAAATAGCCAACATGAAAACCGAAAAAAAACCACAATACCCCTCCCAGAATTTAATTTTTTGCAATTTTTTTGTTTTTTTTCCGCAATTTTTTGATGCCATTGGATAGAGCTTGACGACAAACGCCGAAAAATGATGTGTTTTCGCAATACCACCGTTTTTAAGTCCATTTTTTGGCCTTTGAAAATTTTACACACTCGCCCCTACCCCCGATCGAACTAAAACGTTTAGATTTTAAAATTTTACTTCAGCATAATCTAGCTTCATAATTGGGCGAAATAAAACCACAAAATTTAAGTGTCATGATGAAAATATACTCATAAAAAGCATACTACGACTGGTTTCGTAACTAGCCAATCAGATGAGAAACTTAGCGTAGATATCTTTGAATTTCAATTAGTAAAATGTCAAAACCTGCGCCTACTGGCATCGAAGCCCATTCCTGGGAAAAATCCAAACTTTGCGCGAGCTATATTGATGTCCAGTTGGACGTATTGCTGCTCCATTTTCAAACTGACACACCTTGGCGTGGGAAGGTTTGGTGGGTATACACCCCCGAGAATCTGTAACCCCCCAAATCCGCCACACCCCCTAGACATTGATTTTTCCGAAATTTTTTCGTTTTTTCTGCAATTTTTTGATGTCAATGGATAGAGCTTATTGAGAAACGCTGGAAAACGGTGCTTTCTTGGCCCTACTATCAATTTTAGGGAACTTTTTTGATTTTAAAAATTCTCACACCCTCCCCAGAATTTTTGAGCTGCCCACCCATGGTTCGTACCCGTATAATCCAAAAAGCCCCAAACAAAGCCCAACAAACCTCCCAAAATCAAAATTTATAAATATTTCCATTCCTTCCCTAATTTTTTATGTTGATGGATAGAGATCGTCAAGAAATGCAACGAAATAACATTTTTGTCCTACAATTGATTTTTATTCTGACCTTTATAGATTTTGAATTTAATCGTCGCCTCCAGAATTTTAGTGCTATTGTAGAGATCCCTTCGCACGCCGTTTGTGCCGCGTTGGATCAACGCGAATTTCCGTTTGTTTTGCGTTACGATATACCTACGTCAGGCGCGGATCCAGGGCGGTGGGGGGCGGCCGCCCCCCCCCCGCCCCCTGGATCCGCGCGAAAACAGGAATTTTGAAATGTAGTTAAACTCAACTCGTTGAATGTAAATTTAGCCCTACTATGAACGTAGGCAATTAGATTTTTGGCAGACAAATACATAAACTAAAAGATTTTTCAGCAGACAAAAACGCAATTACCTGGACTTTTTAAAACTGTAAAATATTAACGCAATTAGATTTTTTGGCAGACAAAAAAGGTAAAAGTAAAATTAGCAAAAAAATTTCGGCTGCTCTGTCCCATGTAACCTATCTTTGAAATACTAGATTGCATTTAGAATGGAAAAATGTAAAATATTCAAAAATTCAGAACTTAGCTAAAACACCTACACTACTAAAGGTCGAAAAAACCACACTAAAATGGTAGGTAATGCTGTGCCTGATGCACACCCTAGCATGAGTTTTCTTAAATTAGTAGACAGTAAAGTGAAATTAAATTGAGTTGAATCGTAACATGTTAGGCTGCTACAGTGGGTCCTTTCTCTGTAGCTTGACCCACCAAGCACCCTGGCTTAACTCATGAGTTGACAAAAGAAAACTTGGCCACTTAATTTTTGATCCTTCATTTGACGTTATTATTTCGTTGTTGTTGTAAAATAGGTACTCTTTATGTGTACAGGAAGATGCCAGCTTGGCTTCGGGTTTAAGGGGCATAGATGGAGGGGGCGGCTGCCCCTATTTGGTCCAAAATTTTTTTGAGCCGAATAAAACTATGGTGTTCCTAGACGAATTTCGTGCCAAAGATAAAATTTACGAATTGCAGATAGATGACCTTACTGGGGTTGACGTGGACTTGGCGAAAGGTCCGATGATCCGCTATGCCGGACCGAATAGCCGCTAGCAACCACCTCTGGTATGGTCAGATTTAACAAAGTCAATTAAATAAGCTGGCATCTTTCTGTCAAATTTTCTTTGTGTTTTTCTTGTTGTATTTCTTAAACATTTGAAAGCCTTGTTGTAATGCGAACGTGTTCATACAGTAAATTACGCCACTTCAATCTCAGTAGTGCTTTGATCAACTTCCTTACACAAATTAGTTACCTACCAATACCTAGTCTGTTCTGTTTCACATAACTTCGTGCATAAATTCTAAAAATATTCGGCGCTATGACAACTCGACGCAAGACAACTGGCCTCAAGACAACTGGACGCGGACTTCTCGGCACTAAGACAAATCGACGCAAGACAACTAGACACAAAGACAAGTCGACGCAAAGCCAGCTCACCTCAAGACAGCTCGCCTCTAGACAACTCGCTTCAAGATAACTCGACGCAGACAACTCTACTCAAGACAACTCGACGCAGACAACTCGACGCAGACAACTCGACATTGACAACTCGACACAGACAACTCGATGCAACACTATTCTTAGCTATAGTCTTTCTGGGTTCAGAAGGCTAATATAGCTCTTTTGGGCTAAAAATCAAACTATGCAGCCTGTTAGGACTACAAAACATAGCTTTATAGTTTTTGTACTAAAAGTAGCTATTTAGCTCTTCCGTGATAAAGTAAAATGGCTAAATATGTTTTTAAAACTCAGGGAACACAACTAAAAAACATTTCTCACTTCTCAGCTCAAAAAAGACTAAATAGAGTTTTCTGAATCTAAAAAGGCTATATAGCTTATTTTTATGAGCCTAAAAAAGGCTAGATAGCAATGTTTTTTCGGCCAAAATGGCTGTATAGCTATCAGTTTTTCAAAGCTCAGGGTAGGTAATACCCCTTCCTCACCCTCCACTATGCCCATGTATGAATACTATGCAGTGTAAACAGGCACGTAGCTGTGGGGGAGACAGGGGGGACTAGTCTCCCCAAAATTTTGAAAAATACGAATATTGATATGAATATTTTTCAGTACTTGTTTTCCAATTCTGACTGCCCTTGTCACTTTTGTGAATTAAATATATAAGGATTCATTGACAATTTTGATTTTCAAGATCATTTTAACTTTATTTTAAGCATTTTGTGGATGAACAAAACAGGTATGTACTATTCGGCGTAAAGCGCTGAAAATTTTGTTAGCATATTTGCTACTTTTGTATCCAAAAATCGTGCAAAAAATGTCTGGTAGCTCAAAATCGTCTATCAGTGAATCGAGTCTTGGACCCAGGTTTGGGGCATCGAGACTTTTTTTGACAGATCTCTTTTTTACTTTTTGAATCTCATGTGTTATTTAACAATAAACTTACTCTACGACATAGGATATGCAGTGACAATTATATCTGGGCATTGGGGTGGGGGTTAGGAAAGTTTGAACCTCCGAGAATACCTTATACCCAACGTCATAATGAAAATACCCTGCAATATACCCAAAATGAACGTTTTGAAAATTCTTTTTTGCTTTTTACGATTTTTTGATACCAGTGGGTAGCGCTCGACAAGAAACGTTAAAAAATAGTTTTTTGCTATTGCATCATTTTGAAAAGACAATTTTACCTTTAAAGTATTTTGCACCCGCAGAATTTTGGTGCTGTCCGTGCGCCTGTCATGACAATTATAGTCTGTTTCATTTATTCGAGAGCTTTTTAGTCAATTCTTTTAATGGCTACAGTAAGCGAAACAAGTCGAATTACTGTAATTCGGCAGATCAGCTCAGTGAGGGCGAGTGGCTGGAATTCTTCCATTTTTAATGCACTAATCCGCCTATATAAATTTAATCTAGGCCTTTAATCAGTACTGGGACATACTACAGTAAGTGCGCTAAATAAAAAGCTATCGGGTGGAATCGAACCCAGTTGTTTCGACACGACAAGCAGACGTTTTACCACTGAGCTATGAGGGAGATCGCGGCGTTTCTTAACATTTTAGTATATTGTGTTTAAAGTGTCAACTGAGGATAAGCTGAATGCGCGATTTTTATCTGTAAGTTGATTAATTTGCTGGAAGACGAGAATAAGTTATGTGGCAAAAATGTTATTGAAAAACCCATCTCTGCTACGTAACTACATAAAGTGAGATCTAGCGAACTATGTACAGTAAATAAGAAAGAAGGGGTTACTGTAGCCTCCAAAAACATTTACTGAAAAAGCTCTCGGATAAATGAAACAGACTATAGATTTATTAGCAGAGCATTCATTGGGTTGCGTCAGTCAGCTGGTGCCGAGTGTTGTTCTAGGGGGATTGGTAAAATCCTGAAACGGAAACGATGGGTATAATCCGGAAACAAAAACGATGGGTTTTCGAGTCATGAACCCTTCTTAAGCGGGAGATATTTTAAACGGCCTTAGGTACGTCCATCTTGATGGGGTCTGCTCGGGAAACCCTGGTTTAGACAATTTGGACCACCCCACAGGATGGAGAATCTCCCAACGAAACTCGTGGTTAGCTTAACATTGTAAATAATGAATACCCCGTTTTAGAGCCCCTGAGCCCTCCTAAAGCAGGAGATGCTTTGCCAGAAACGAGGTTAGATATCTCTATCTTGATGGGACCTGCCCTCTTGGAAAACCCAGGTTCCGGCGGTCCGGACCATAGATGCACAGCATGGCCGATCTGGGGGGTCAGTCGGTCTGGGGGGGTCAAAAATGGAGCTTTTTTGGGCCAAAATGAGCTCAAAAACGTGCATAAACGCTAAAATAGCGTTAAAACTACGTTATTACACAGTTTCTAGTCAATTTGAAGCACTTTTAAAGGAAATTTTCAATTTTCATCCGTTTTTGGCCTTCATTTTGCTTCATTTTCCCGACAAAATTTTCAATTTTCCCATTCTGGGGAGTCCGAACCCCCCACGTGCATGTCTGATCTGGACCAGCCCCAGGGTAAAGAAACCCCCGACGGAACTTCTGGTATAGTGAATAATGAGGTATATGTACCTCGTTTTCAGGCTGCTGAATCCTGCGGCAGACATTTCGCTGGAAACTTGCTTGGGTATTTTAACCTTGATAGGGGCTGCTCGGGAAACCCTGGTCCCAGCACTTTGGACCACCCCAGGGCAGAGAAACCCCCGACAGAACCAGTGTTAGCTTCATTTTGTTAAACCCGTTTCGGACCCCCCGATCCCAGCTTAGTGGGTTCTATTTTGCAAAAATAGGGGTTAGGGATATTCTCGACATCTTTCCTTTTCCGCTTTTTACTGATCGTTTCCGTTTCAACCTCTGTTTCCGGATTTCACTTTTTCCCGTTGTTTGTAACTTTTTGAGCACTTTAGGTCTATTGTATACATATATCCTCATGCTCAGTGGAAGATTGACGGTAGGGCAGTTGGTCCTGAAAGGGCATTAGCCTAAGATCGTTGGAAAAAATTGCGTTTTTTACCAATAAGTGTCTAAAAATGGTTAAAAATGCGTCTAAATGGGATTTTTTAATAGAAAACATGAAATTGCTTGATGCGCAGGATTGTCTGCGGCGAGTTATCTGAGGCGAGTTGTCTATCTGCGTCGAGTTATCTCGAGGCAAGTTGTCTGCGTTGAGTTGTCTGCGTCGAGTTATACGAATGCGAGTTGTCTTGAAGCCAGTTGTCTGCGTCGAGTTATCTTGAGGTGAGTTGTCCTACGGCGAGTTGTCTGCGTTGAGTTGTCTTTGAGTCGAGTTGTCTTGGGTCGAGTTATCCTTGCGTCGAGTAGTCTTCGAGTCGAGAAGTCTGAGTCCAGTTGTCCGGTCACCAAAATATTCATCACATTAAGCCGAGAGTTACGTTAATTGTACCTATATCAGATCAATGTTATACTCGCAATATGTAAGCTTATTGTCGAAGACAGTTCTAAAATATATGACCGAAGTTGTGAACAGACCTATGTGAAAGCCCCTGTTGGATCGATTTAAAAATTAGCGTTTTATGTATTTCAAACCAGAAATGCCAGAGGAAAGTTGAATTCAGAGCTTGCATAAGCAAAGATTAATAGTAATAGTTTTTACTTCTTCTTAAACAGTTTATAGCTTCAATATCAAGTGTTGACATTGAATTTTCATGGATTTTAACAAGAAAAATATTGGAATCGGTTTGATAAAGATAGCGCATAAGGATTATTATTGTTATGAAATAATTTGCAGGTAGTATTTTGAAAAATCTTTCTCATTACCAGTGAACCTTCAAAACAGTGCATGCTTGTGAACAAAAATGATTAAAGATGAGTCAAAAATCTTTGAAATAAAAAACTGATCAAAAAATATGCAATACGGACTTAAATATTGGCATTAGCAAACATGTGCATAATTCAAACTTCACCTCTTCACAGCTCAACAAATTCCGGCTATAGAAAAATTTAAAGGTCAGATTCATGTTTCTGACGTTACGGAGATCATTTTTAAAGATGAATGACCATACCCATCTGCTCTGGGCGGGAAAGTGCTTCTCAGTGTAAACTTTACACTTGCGCTAATAACGCAATATTGGGTGTATAGAAACGAAATAAACTAGGATGTGTAACGCTTAGGTCAGGGCACATTTTAAGCATAATCAGTGTGTTCCACCTACTTAGCGGACTAGCTGAAGAAATTTCTTTTTTCGTCTCGAACCCTTTACACTAAAACGATCACAGATCGAGAAATATTACGTTGAAAGAGGAAAACTTTCCAGTTTCAAGATATTGTAACCTTCTACATTATAAAACCAATTTGGCTGCACAGAAACCAAAATTGAGTTAGATAAGCTGAAGGACACGCAAAAAGTAGAAAACACGTCTTTTTTACACTTTTGTGCAACAACCATTGAGTGTAAAGAGATTTTAAGGTCAAATTCGTAATCTACAACTCGGGGCAACATTTAATAAAAAATCGGCCCTCCGAAAATTATTTGATTTACTTCACACACTCATTGCTAACTAGGTATTGAGTGTAACCAAAAAAACATCCAGTTTTTTACTATCTATCGATTAAATAAAACCGCAACTCCCAGGTGTGTGCCGTTGTTGCTGTGAGGGGACACAAAATTCGCAACCGCTGTGACAAACATAAGAAAAAAAGGAGGCCAAGCATATTATAGGTAGCGCTATCACGCTCGCTACCTATGATTTTCGAATTCCGTCTCATCTCATCTAATATTGTTAGGAATCGTTTGTTTAGGATGGGGCCTAAGAATGAGAAAAGAATTTTTGATGCATTGAATTAATTAATGACCTAATATTTCGAAAACAAATACTTTTATTATTTTAATAATAAAATAAAAATAATAAAATAATATAAATCTTCAGACGTTTTATACGTGACCTCAATTAAATTTTAGCATAGGCATTTGTTATTAAAAATGTAAAGTTCAAATAAAGTTGGAATGGTTTGTTTTAGTACGCTAAATTGTGCCGAAGGATGTGAATAATGTTAGCAACTTGTAAATTAAAAATTTTGATGAATTCAATTTCATTTATGTTTCAATGTTGCCTCGGCCTTTTTACAGCGGAGCCATATGCACATTTTTGTTGCCGTGGTTTGTTCTTTTTGTCGCCAATTCAAAATGATTTTGGCAGAAAAAAGTTGCTATTTTTAATGGTAGAAAAGGGGAAAAATAGAAGGAGAGGTATTTTGAGAAACATACAACTGAAAAATTGAAAAATTAGCATATTTTGGATTTTTTTAAAAGTTTGGTCGATTATATCTTTTTGCTACGGATATTTTATAACCTGATATATGGTTTTAAGATGGAGCAAGATATGCTTGTTTTATATGTATAATAGCAGGATAAACCCATTTCTCGTTCTGGAGTAATAAATATATCAACTTTGATATAATTTTGAAAAGTCATTTTTTTGCGGCAACTTCACACGATAATAAAAGCAGAAAATAGCGGATAAAATAATAAGCTATATGCAGTCTGAAAAAGAGCAAAAAGTTGTATATGCTTGCAAATTTTCAATTGATAAGGAGGTGTGGTTCAGTTAAAATCCGGGTTGAAAGTTGCGCGTTTTAAGGTTTTTAGTGCAAATAGTATAGAGTAGAGTTTAGATTCAGGGTCCTGCCTTCCCCAATTTCGGGAGTTAATAAAAAATTTACACAAGCCCGAGGTAACCTACACACAAAATTTCATTGAAATCGGAGATGGTCGAGTGGGGCCGATTTTCAAATTGGACCACTTGATATGGAATGACCCTAGTGAATCTACGTTGAACAGCTTCCAGTCGATCAATTTCACTAAGATAAGAGGAGGTCCATACTAGTGTTGTAAAAGATAAGGATTTTTTGCAAGATAAAAGATAAAGATAAAGTTGAAATTTTAAAATCTAAAAGATAAAGATAAAGATAAAGATAAAAAATTAAGAAAGATAAAGATAAAGATAATTTGCAAGATAAAGGAACCGAAAAGATAAAGATAAAGACAAAGATAAAGATAAAATGTAAATATGGTCGCCTGCATACGTGGGCAGCAAGAAAATTCTGGGAGTGCATGATTTTTTGAAGGTCAAAAAATGGCCTTAATAATGGTGGTATGGCGATAAAAACACCATTTTTTGACGTTTCTCATCAAGCACTATCCATTGGAATCAAAAAATTCTGAAAAAAAAACGAAAAAAATTTCAAAAATTGAATTCTGGGGGTATTTTGATTTCTGGGGGGGTATTTTGGTTTCTGGGGGTTGCATACCTCCCCAAACCCCCACGCCCAGGTGTGGTCGCCTGGACCTATAGTCTGGTTCATTTAACTCCGAGGTTTTTGAAAAAGTTTGAAGCGGTTACAAAAGTGTTCTAAACTAATACAATAAATATGATATATTACAGTATGTTGAGTCGTATAGAGACATATGCTTGTTTTGAGCTGCATTACTGCATCAAAAAATTAAACCGCTGTTGTAGCCTGATTCTTGTGGAAAATTTTAGAAGAAAACTGCAAAGTTAAATGAAACAGACTATAGGAGAATGTTTTATGTGAGGTGCAATAAACCAGAGTGGGTAATACAAAGCAGCCAACTGAATGCCTAGCTTTTACACCTGAGGTCAAAGAGGTAATAGGCATGAAGCACACATAAATGTAGGTTTGGGGGTTTACCCACGGTATCTCTGACCCACATAATACTACTACTGGCCAGGCACGTAACTGGCTGTCCTATTTTGGTGGGGAGTCAACACCAATTTTGGGGGACTACGCCCAAAATGGCCAAAAATAGCACAATATAACGTTTAAAAAGTCCTATCTACTGAATTTTGGGGGTTCCGGCCGGACCCTTCCATTCCCCCTAGAGCTATGTGCCTGCTACTCGCTGACAGCAAGTCATTTCTTTCTTTTCACAAGCATCGAAACGAAAACGGAAACGATGGGTAAAATCCGGAAACGGAAACGATGTGTAAAAGCCGGAAACGGAGACGGAAACGATCCAAAGCACCGGAACCGGGCTTTCCCACGTAGGGCCCATCAGGATAAACACCCCAAACCCCGTTTCCGGCTAAATTTCTCCCACTTAAGGGGGATTTAGGGGCTCGGAAACTGGGTTGGGTACCCCATTATTCATATGAGAAGCTGACCCCGGTTTCGTTGAAAGTTTCTCCGACCTGGGGGTAGTCCAAAGTGCCGCAACCGGAGTTCCAGAAGTAGGGCACATCAGGGTCAAAACCCCCAACCTCGTTTCCGGCAAAATCTTACGCATGGAAGCAGCGTTTTTTTGTATTCGGCAAAGATTTTTCCCGATGTACAAAAACTTTTTGGGACCGTCTTTGTACATGTACAACGATTTTTGGGAAGTCAAAAATTGCAAAAAAGGTCTAAAATTCGAAAAATTTCCGGCGCTTCGCGCCGAAATGAGTAATTGTGTGTTCTATATATCTTTATAATTGCAGAATTTGCATTTCAAAAGGGAAAATGTCAAATTTTTTGGCGCTTCGCGCCGTTTTAAGACGATTCTTGATGATTTTTGCCTTTAGAGACCCAGAAATTAGCTGAAATACATCACCAAAAGTCGAACAACTCTGTTTATACAACACTAAAATTGCTACTGTACCATATTTTAGTACACAAAAATGTGCATGTACGAAATGTACAAAGACTTTTGGGGACCATCTTTGTACATGTACAAACGGACCTTGTACAAAAAACGCTGCATGGAATGGAGGTTTAGGGGCTCGGAAACAGGGTACTCCATTATTCACATATGCAGCTGACCCCAGCTCCGTCGGGGTTTCTCCGCCCTAAGGGCAGTCCAAAGTGCCGGAACCGGGGTTTCGTGAGTAGGGCTCATCAGGGTCAACACCCCCAACCCCGTTTCAGCAAAATTTTACCCATAGAATGGGGGTTTAGGGACTAGGAAATTTAGTAGCTCATTATTCATACATGTAGCTGACCCCACTTCCGGGTTTAGGGGCGCGGAAAAGGAGTACCTCATTATTCATATATGTACATAGCCGACCCCGGATCCGTCGTGGGTTTCTTCGCACCTGGGGGTAGTCCAAAGTTGCGGAACCGGGGTTCCCCAAGTAGGACCTATTAATGTAAACACCCCCAACCCAGTTTCTGGCTACTGAAGGAGGGTTTAGGGGCTCACCACATAATTCAAATGTGAAGCTGAACACTCTTCCGTCGGGAGTTTCTTCGCTGTGGGGGCAGTCCAAAGTGCCGTGGCCGGGGTTCACCAAGCAGGACCCGCCACTTTGGACCACTCCTAGGGCAGAGAAACCCCCGAATGAACCGGGGTCACTTACATATATGAATAATGAGCTACTAAGTTTCCTAGTCCCTAAACCCCCATTCTATGGGTAACATTTTGCCGAAAACGGGGTTGGGGTGTTGAACCTAATGGGCCCTACTTACGTAACCCCGGTTCCAGCACTTTGGACTGCCCCCAGGGCGGAGAAACCACTGACGGAGCCGGGGTCAGCTACATATATGAATAATGGGGTACCATGTTTCCGAGCTCCTAAACCCCTCTTCAGTGGGAGAAAATTGGCTGGAAACGAGGTTTGGTGTTCACCCTGATGGGCCCTGCTTGGGGAACCCCGCTTCAAGCATTTTGGACCACCCCCAGGGCGGAGAAACCCCCGACGGGACCGGGGTAAGCTTCACATATAAATAATGGGGTACCCGTTTCCGAGCCCTAAACTCCCCTTCATTGGGTGAAATTAAGCCGGAAACGCGGTTAGGGGTGTTGACCCTGATGGATCCTACTTGAGGAACCGCGGTTCCGGCACTTTGACCACCACCAGGGCGGAGGAACCCCCGATGGAACCGGGGTCAGCTTCACATATGAATAATGGGGTACCCCGTTTCCGAGCCCCTTCCTCTTCAGTGGGAGAAAATCTACCGGAAACGGGGTTGGGGTATTCACATTAATAGCTCTTACTTGGGGAACCTCGGTCCTCCACTTTGGACCACTCCCAAGGCGGAGAAACCTCCGACGGAACCGGCTTCAGCTTCACATATGAATTATGTGATACCCCGTTTCCAAGCCCCTAAACCCCCCAGAGCGGGAGAAATTTTGCTGGAAACGAGGTTGGGGGTGTTCACATTAATAGCTCCTACTTGGGGAACCCCAGTTCCGCCACTTTAGGCCACCCCAGGGCGGTGAAACCCCCGACAAAACCGGGTTCAGCTTCACAATTGAATTATGGGGTTACCATTTTCCGAGCCCCTAAACTCCCCTTCAGTGGGTGAAATTTTGCCGGAAACGGGGTCGGGTGTGTTGACCCTGATGGGCCCTACTACTGGGAAACTCCGTTTCCGGCTTTTGGATTACACTCAGAGCGGAGAAAACCCCCAACGGAACTGTGTGCAAAATACTATAACTACGTTTCCGTTTCCATATTTTGCCCATCGTTTCTGTTTCCATTTCCGTTTCCGGATTTTACCCACACGCTCGATATTCAGGCATTAGTTTAAGCCGCACTTCGTAGGGTTTAGACAATCGTTTTCTTTTCTTTCTTGTATTACAGTAAAACTTGAATCCGTCTAAATGTTTTCACGTCAAACCTGCATTTTGGATTACGTGCTAACTTATGTACATACTTTATCTTTTTTAGCAAGATAAATTCCTATCAAAAAGATAAAGATAAAGATAAAGATAGCCTGTGATTTTCCTAAAAGATAAAGATAAAGATAAAGATAAAATAAAGAAATCGTCAAGATAAAGATAAAGATATCTTTATCTTTATCTTTATCTTGCTAAAAAGATAAAGATAAAGATATCTTTTACAACACTAGTCCATACACTGCATTAGTAGGTAGGTACTCTAATAAAGGTCTAACAAAACAAATATAAGCTTTAACAAGGTTATATTTATAACGCGAAAAAATGATTTGCGTATCAAATTGCATCTGAAGAAAACTTTTTTATCAAATAATTTCAATTTTCCTTAAATTTACTTCACACGGATTGGAAGAGCATTAAAAAACCGTTGAAATATGTACACACATATATAACTGAAGATGTGTGAAGTTCTATAATCATCCGTCCTGTTTAAAAGTCAAGCATGCGTTGGATTAATAGCTTCAGTAATTATTACTATAATTAATTCGTTAGTCGAAGAAGTCAGCAGATCGGAAAAAACGCAACTGACGAACCATAAAGATTAAGCTGTTGCTATTTCAATAATATTTCGTCGACATCCATATTTTAAGCGCTACCGGATGACATAAAATTTTCTGAACTGACCGCTTTTTTCATATCTCAAACAGAGCAGTCACTACGACACTTTGCTGGCTTAGTCAGCCTCGGATGCGGATCAGTAGGTAGTCGAGTTTATGCGGACTTTACTCTGCCTGGTGACAAGATAACTTGCGCGGATGAAAAACAACGAGACTAAATCCCAGACGTCTTTACCGGAGAACGAAAGGCATGGACGGACTGATAGCGTAGGTGTTCTTAGATTGCTGTTGAGAGTTGCTTTCGTTTCCGAATCTGTAGGTATGAACTATGAACACCGTTTTCCACATTTATGGGTTTTTGTGAACCAAAATTGCGAGATAAGGAAAAAACTTTGGGCTTGGTTCACATTGCAAAAATTTTTGTAATGCAAAAATGCGTTCTAGAAGGGCTAAAGTCCAAAATTTTCCTGCGCTTCGCGCCGGATTGATTTATTTAAAATGTTTTTTATCGATGTTCCGGCGCGCCGCGTCGATTGCAGCACTTTTATCGACAAGTTCGCTCTAAAACTTCACGTAATTGAAAATCCTCATCTACCGAACAGATTTGGTCAATTTATGTAATGCAAAAATGCGTCTTTGAGAGCCAAAATGTCAAAAATTTTCCGGCGCTTCGTGCCGGATTTATTTGATCTTATACTTGTCATTCATGTTTGGGCCGCGCCATGCCAACTGCAGCACTCTTATCGACAACTTGTTCTAGAACTTTTCTAAGATCGAAAATCCCCATCTTCTGCGCGGATTTTTGGACAATTTTTGGAAAATGTCAAAATTTTCTGGCGCTTTGCGCCGAACAGATTTACTTCTATTATTTGTCATTGATTTTATGCCGCGCCGGATTCGGCCAAAATTTTTAATGCATAAATGCGCTTAGAAAGCCAAAATTTCGAAAATTTAGGAATTTTACATTTGTTATTGATATCAAGGTCGTGCCGCGTCGATGACTGCACTTTTATTGACAGCTTGTTCTAGAACCTTAATATGATCGAAAATTCTTATCTGCTGCACGAATTTTCGGACAATTTTTGAAATGCGATAATGCTTTGAAGAGGTATAATTTGAAAAATTTTCCGGCGCTTCGCGCTGGATTGGTTAAATTTAATTATGTGCTATTGATGTTTACGCCGCCCCGCGCCGATTGCAGCAATTTTATTGCAAAAATGCGTTTTAGAGAGGTGACTTTTCGAAATTTCCTGAAGCTTCGCGCCATTTCGATAAATTATTGAGTTTTTATTCTTCGATGAGGCTCCAGTAATCGGCCAAAGTGCACTAGTGAAGGTCTGAAAATGCAGTTTTAGGAGAAAGAACATGTTACTGATCGTTATATTAATTGCAGTACGCTAAATTTACAATAACAAAATGAACTCGTTTTGGGTCTCGCCATTTTATGTAGGATAGACTCTCTGTAGAAAACATCGGTTTTTCAACATGAGCGCTCAATTTTTAAACGTTTTTTTAGACCCATAAAAATGTGAACCAAAATTTCAAATGTGGGAAAAAATTTTGGGTATGGTTCACATTGTGAACTAAATCGCTAGGAAAAAACGGTAGGTAGTAAGTACTTATTACCCGCAGGTCCGCATCCAGGGGGATAAGGGGGCACATTCCCTCCTCACATCGAAATGAAATCTGAGAATCATTTTTTTCTTTACTTCTCTTTGCTTTTTAGCCAAAAAGCGCAAAACCTTTTCGGCGCTTCGTGCCGAATTTCTGAATTATAATTAGAAACTATTTGTTCCCAAGTGCGCGGTCTGAAAACTTCATTTTCAGTCTTTCATACAACTAAAATAGTATTTTGCATCTATGTCTTCTGTCCTTATCAGGTTTTAAGCAGAATATGAGATTTTTTCAAGAAACAGAAATACAGCAATCTTTTGGCGATGAGTATGAATTTAGCCGTTATTCGGCTAATTTTTAAGAATTTTGACGTTACGATTCAAAATTGAAATGCTCTTTTACAAAATTTTCCTTGGCTCTTCCGGGGGCGCTCGAGCGCACCACCCCAGTACCTCCAGCACTAAAAGAGATGGTTTCCATTGGATTATTACCTATCTAAGATATGCGGCTAGCAAAATTTGCAAACCAAAATTCGTCCATTGGTAAATCCTGGATTCGGGCTGTTTCCGTCACTCTTCTAAAACAGAATCGCCTTTATTCGGCTTTGGGGCTGCTTACAGTGTTTTAACTTTTAACTCTCGTTAGACATTACGTATTCGCAAAATGACTGATCCCCAGATGTTTTGATTTTTCACAAGAATAGTAAAAAATATGCTGCCCAGAATTGTCGATTTTTCGTAGAAATCGTAAAAAGTGTGCTGTTTTAAGCATTTTTAGCTGGTTTTTGGCACAAAACTGTCAAATCTTCGGCGTATAGCGCCATATATAGGGTCATTTTTGACACACGTTTTGTTCAGTTTACTCGATTTTTTCAAATTGTCCCGAATTTGATTATGTTTTCATGTTTTGGAATGAACGAGCATTGTCCACAACATAAAAAATGTTTTTGACGCATATCCATCGTTTTTAGCTAAAAACGTTATTTTTAAAAATTTTTGGTCCGACGCTTCCAGAATTCCCTTGCTGTAAATGTATGGCAGATAGTTAGGTAAATAAAATACTATGTGATAAATAATGGCTTTGCTGGTATATATTTTGTAGGTAATGAATTGACTTTTCTTTTTATCATCGTTCTGTAACTTCAGAAAAGCAAAAAGTGCTTTCGTCGTGAATGTTCATGTTTCCAGTCTCCTCGGAATAAATGTAACAAGGAGGATAAGAGATAATCCTCACCCAAAGTTTGTCATCCCCCAGCCAGAAAATTTTTGAACTTGAATCCTTCCAGATTTGTGGAAATATTTGCGTATTGTGGCCGTTTTCAGGTGTCTGATTGTTTTCGGCCAAAATCGGAGGTCATTTACGGCCCTCACCCCTGAAATTTGCGGGGACCCCATCAACAATTTTTAGCCGTTACATTTATGCACACTTTTCGGGCATCTTTTGTTTTTGATGTTTGCGTTTACAATTGGCAAAACTAACTTAAATTCATTGCGCGACACTAGGTGTTTAGCATTACTTGCTTGCTACTTCTATTTATAGTAGGCTAATAGCTGTTTTATGTCCTAATTTTCGTTTAGCGATCGCACTGTCTTGATTTTTAATAAAAATTTAGGACGGAAGGGTAGATCGATACAAATTTATCTCTTCGAAATGATTTGTATTAGCGAGCGGACTTTAATTACATCTTACTTGAAGTTAATTTATTTTTAATTATTTTTTATTGTTTATTTTTTATTCAATTTTTTACTTATTTAATTTTTAAAATCCGCTAGCTCAGTAGAATTGTTTGGCCGGGGTTTCGAAAATTTTAGATTTTACACTCCGAGACGCTTGTTTCGGCTAGACCTAAAGGTCTTGATTAAAATTAATTTTACAACAAAAAAGCAGTCTGCTAAAATAATACTTGATTTACCTTGTTTATGCTGTTTGCGTGTAAGGCCTTTTTCTATTTTTAGCGCAATGCCATCGACTATCTGTCTGCTAAACAGCTCACGCTTTTGTCCAACTCTTGCCTCAGTAATGTGCCTAAATTTAATGGCAAGTGGCTCCCACAGCCTAATCAGAATGTGTAAGTCGGTAGCTACATACTTACTCACTCCTTGCTCATCTTTATTTTTGTAGCAAAGTAAATATTAATTAAAAATATATAGTGCTGGCCTCTAAAAAACCAGTCGATTTGTAACCTAAAAAAACCACCCCTTTTTCCATAACCAAAAGGAGATGACTGATGATATTATACTGGCGAACTGAACCCCTGGTCGCTTTCCGGATCATTCAGAAACTTGAGATATAAATTTGTCGAAAAGTTCTAAAAATTACCATTTTTATGATTTTTTAAAGCATTTTTGCGGGTCAGTATTTCTACCCGTATTCATATTAGCTGGAATCTTTTATGTTTTCACGTTAGGCTCTCTTGCAGACTTATGTCAGAAAAAAATTTAGTTCTCCTATGTCATTCACATAGCTACAGTATACCTTCAAAGTCAAACCTAAAAAAACCAGTTGTAACCTAAAAAAACCAGCGCCAATTTTTCAAAACTTAGCAGGAGTGTGCCCCGTAGCACCTTTCATGATGCCTGATATTTATTTTTCACAAAAAGTAAGAATCACCCCAAAAAACTGCCAAAAAGTTCGATTGTAAGTAACCTAAAAAAACCACTGTGACTTAAAAAAAGACCAATGCTAAGTATACGTTGCCATGGCAACGAAATTACTTTTCATCAAGTTGCATAATTTTGCACTGATTTCTTGCAGAGGATGTAGAAGAGTCTTACCTAAATTCGTTTTTATCACTTGAAGACTTTATTTGTGAAATTTATAGAACTTTTAATGAAATTCAGAAAAAATTATTGATTTTTTATATAAATGTGATAAAATGAACGGAAATATCGTAAAAAATGAATTTTTTAAAAATGTGATCATTTAAGGTCAACTAACTGTTTTACGCTGCAAACCATGCACTTCGCATAACATTTTGGGGGTGGTTTTTTATTTCCCATGGTTTTTTTTAGGAAAAAGTGGTTTTTATTCAAAATTTCGTATTTCATGCAAGCTTGCTATGAAATATGGCGCTTAAAAATTCTTCCATGCAGCAAGTTATAGGCCTCGGGCAGCTGTCAAAAATAGGTGTTTGTTGACTTCTTCAATGATATTTGTTCGGAAGTTATAAGCCAAAAACATGAAAATGGTTTTTTTAGAGAGTATAATAAATATGAATAAATATTATAAGTATATATTTTTATCACGTTTTCGTAATGCATAGCTGCTGGTTTAGGAAATTCGACTTGTTGGATCAGAGCATAAAAATTTTTCAGTCGGATAAATAAATTGGTCCGTTTTAGCCTAATGCAATGTTAACCTGTAATATCCGTGGATTCTCTATTGGTTTTTTATATTATATTTTTATATTATATATTTTTATAATATATTTTTATATTATATATATTCTCTATTTTTGTTTTTTAACGGATTTATATTTTTTATTTTATAAATTTTCAAAATTTTTTCTGTATTATTTAATTATTTAATCAATTTTTTGTTCTAATTATTTGAGTTGTACTCTTTTATTAGTTCGTATGTTTATTTACTTTTTGTTTGCAAAATGTACATAATTCATTCTTTCTTATTGAATTTAATTAGTTTTTGATTATTTCTTCGATTTATTTTTTATCAGTTATGCAACTTATTTAACGTAAAGGTTAATAATTGATTTCTTCATTCATTTGCGTATTAATAATTTATTTTTCTCATTTTCTTTATATCGATGTCCATGTATTTATTAATATTTAATTCGCTCGAGAATTAAATCAATTTTTTCATTATTTAATGGACGATTGAACTATCAAAATGATAGACTTCTATTTATTTGTATTTTTATTTATCGCAAGTTTATTATGTATTTTTTATTTCACTATGCAATTGTTTTTTTATCTTTAATTTTTGTGATTCTCCAACTGTTTTGGCTGTTCTCTCATTAGATATCAGAATTCTTGCCATTCCGCAAACACGAAACACGTTTCTAACGGGTTTTCGTCAATTACGACAACATCGCCGAATAATTTTGAAATGGCAACCTCGACTCGAACAAACTTTACATTTCCGGCTCTAAAGTGTACATAAATAAATTCGATTTTATTTTATAAATCAATGTTTTTGTTTTTGCGCTGGTGCTTACTTAAAAAATAGTTATATATGTTTAATTTAATATTTATATTTATATTTGTATGTATATATGTTATATTATATATATATTTTTCAGTCTTTATTTTTTATATTTTTATTTTTTATTTTTTATTTAATTTTATGTTTCATTTATATTTTTTAGCCTTTATTTTCTCTTCTAATCATACACGTAACGTCTCAGCATTTTGTGAGAGGTTAGTCGGCTATTAGAGGGTGTCACGAGCGACGCGATTTAAGCCTGCAATATGTACATTACACACATGAATATTTGTGATGGCCCGGGTCCATGGACTCCGGACCCGGCACTACAAGACGATTTTTTCTGGACCCGGACCCGGATCCGAAATTTTGAAAAGATGAAGATCCGGACCGGGACCCGAAATTTGGAAGTAGCAGCAGGACCCGGGCCCAATTTTTTTTAATTTCTGGACTCGTGCCAAATCCCTTTTGCATTTATTTGGAAAATTCATAAGTTTAAAAAATGTCCAATAAGCAAAATTATTATTTCCAGTGCATGCAATTTCTCGGTTTCCTGAAATGTTTTGTCTTGCTAATTAGTACGGCTCATTAATATTTTTAGAAATTCGTGGAGTCTGCACCTGAATGATCTTGAATGAATTGAACAAGTTTGCGCGGAAGTTTACAAACAAAAATGATGCTGACGTGTCAACGCGTAAAAATGCCCAAATTTTTGGCGCTTCGCGTTATTAATTCCATCGAAATAATCATTCTAATGCCTATTTTATTTTTTTTTCGGAAGTTTTCGCGAAATAAATTTTTTTAAATTTCTTATCTTCAGAAATATACAAAATTGAGCTCAAACGGGTAAAAAGTCAAAAATTATTGGCACTTCGCATCGGATTTATAATTATTACATTCCTTACATTAGGAATGTGCGAAATTGAGCTCAAAATAATACAAATGTCGAAATTTTCCGGCGCCTCGCGCCATATATAAATACTGCATTGCTTATATTCAGAAAGGTACAATTGAGTTTCAAGAGTTTGAAGGGATGCGTGTCGAAAATTTTTGGCGCATCATGTCAGATATACTTCCTTAAAAGCGTATGTATTTCAGAGAGTTACAAAATTGAGCTTAAAAATATAAAAATGTTTAAAAAATTCAATTTTTTTAATACGTATGTAAATTTTTTGCATTTTTTATCCTCTAAAGGCTGATAAATTGAAATTAAATTGGTAAAATTTGCGCAAATTTACCGAATCATTTACTCTTTGTTGGTTTATCACATTACCACGAGCCAAGTAAGTTATCCGAGAACGCGAAACATGTCGAAAATTATCTTTTTTATCACGTAAAATCGCTAACGAACGCATATATATGAATTTATTGATTTTGGCTATTCCTCCAAACTCCTGAAAACGGGTTTCTTCATATGACTTTATTATTTCTGGATGATTAAACATCTTTTTGCATTAAAACAAAATGCAGGCACGTAACTCTGGGAGAATGGGGGGGGGTTCGGACACCCCAAAATTCAGAAAATCGGAAAAATATGACTTTTTAAACGTTATTTTGTGCTATTTTTGACCTTTTTGGCTTATTCCTCCCAAAAAAATTGGTGTTGGTGGTACTACGTGCCTTATAAAATGTAATTACAAGTTCGAGAATGGTAGCTTAGCATTATAGAAAACCCTCGGTTTATCTTATGATGCTGAAGTATACAGTAAATGCAACGTACTTACCGATCGTACTGCCAACTAGAATCTTATTCACGTTTAACGTAAGTATTTATAACTATGGCTTGTACGTATAAATTATAAAACTAGGTTGGACCGGACCCGGACCCGAATGGATTTATGCCTCAAGACCACATCTGGGCGTGGGGTATGCATCCACCCGAGAAACCAAAATACCCCCCCAGAAACCAAAATATCCTCCCCTAGAATTCAATTTTTGAAAATTTTTTTCCATGCGCAATTTTTTGATGCCAATGGATAGTGCTCGAGGAGAATCGTTGAAAAATGCTCTTTTTTCGCCATACCACCATTTTTAAGGCTATTTTTTAACGTTTAAAAAATATTGCACCCCCCCCACCAATTTTGGTACCGCCTACCTATGCTCAAGACCCGTACCCGAAATTCTGATTTGCTAAGACCCAGTTTTTACGAAGCATTCAGCTATCTTCCAATTTTTGGTTTTCACCCCCTGAAAGTTTCACCTTGCGCACCTAAATATGGTCCGATCATTGCCATGTCCGTGCGTTAAGTCCCGGTTTCAGCCTTACATATTTCATGTACAAAAAGATCAAAATTTTTGTTGCTTTAGCTAATAATAGTTAGCGCAATCTGAACCCACAATTGCGCCTTCTTTTCCGCCTAGCTTATAATAACAGAAAGTCATCAATATGAAAAAATAAATAAATAAATAAATAGTAAATAAATTAGGCATGCTGTTTATCATTCTTACTTATATATATTTATATTCATTTATTTATATTTATTTATTTATATTTATTTATTTATTTATTATTTATATTTATTTATCATGCTCACGTCGAATTATTGAATAATTTGGATGTTTTTATTCAATTCTCAAATAGTAACAAACTGCGCAAACTTCAATTAGAACAATCGAGCATAAATTTGCGAGTTTAAGCTAAAAAGTTGCGAACAAAATTACCAATGCGGAAGTGGGTGTGACGGGGGGGGTAAAAAACCTTATTCTTTACTAAAAGTGGTAAGAAATCACCTCACAATGGCTTAAAACTTGTTTTTGCCAAAAATGGGGGAGGGGCAAAAATTCTCAGCCTTTGAGGATTGGCATAGAACATCACCATGCTTAAATAGAGAATCCCCATATGCTCTTTTTTTATCATATGCTGTGTTATTGTTTTTTATCACGTGTTTTCTTGGACGTAGCAATAAATCCTTTGTTGTTGTCGTTGTTGTTGTTATTGTTGTTGTTGTTGACATGCAACGGTTCGAAATTTTGGATAGAGTTCCCGTCCCGGCTATTTTTAGGGGGGGGGTTGAATGACTTTCCGTGTATGGCCAAAAATAGTAAAAAGAGGCATCCGAAAATTGCCGAAAATTCAGATTTACGCTAAAAAGCGATAGAGGGGTCAGCAATTCTCCGACTCTTGAAATTGGGAATATTCCACCCAAAGATGGATGCCCCATTCCCCAATAACAATCGGCGGAAACCTTCAGTTTTTAACCGTGTTTAGGTATCCTTGTGTATTTTTCGATAAAATTTTTTAGTCATTCGTATACATGCACAGCATGGGAATTCTGGGGGTGCAATTAAAAAAAGCCTTTTTTGTTGCCGAAAATGGTAGGTACGCGTGAGAAATATCGTTTTACAGTGTTTCTGACGATGCTCTATCTTCCTGGAGCATAAAAAAAATTTCGAAAAAAATCAAATAAGTCGGAACAAATTGAAGAGAGTATACTCAAAAACATGAGTATAATGGCGCGAAGCGCTGAAAATTTGTCACTTTTGAGCAAATAGATTGCTAAAAATGCTTAAAAAAGCATCTTTTCTAAAAATTTAAAGAAAAATTTTGGGAACTTTGAAAAAATCGCTATTGCTGGGGGGTGAAAAAAAATTTAGGGGGGTTTCAACATCATATATGGTTATTCTCCTCCTGTCTCCCTAAAAATGACCGGCGACCTTTTCTCAAAATTTTGAACTCTTATGTGTATGATTAAGATTAAGATAAATTTGTTGAAATTCGAACGAACGTATTCCGTTACTAGAAAAAGCTTTTTTGATGTACAAATCCGGCTACAATTCCTATCAATTACATTTAATTTTATCGACTTAATTCATTAATGCTTTATTTTATATTTTTGTATTTTATGTTTTATACCTGTTTATTTATGATTTTTATTTTATTACTTATTTATATGGTTATTTGGCTGTAATTTATTTATTTTATTTATATGTTATGTTAATCGATCGTTTTATAAATTACATATCCAATCCCGTAACGTGTTATTAATTAGTCTGCTTATCGATTAATCGAGCTCTATCAGTTGATTAGTTTTATTGATCGTTTATATTTTCTAAGGTTAATTGATTGATAATTCTCGTCGTTTTCTTTTCGTCTATTCTACTACTTCAGTTTCAGCTTTGAACCCCCAACATTCAGTCGTTGCCCATGTAGAATGGCGTTGTCAATCATTTTTCAAATTTAAAAAATGTAATTTTTAAATTTTAAATTTTGACTGGCTTAGGCATTAGGCTTAGGCTTAGGCTTATTTCGTTTTTTTAATTTTTCAAAATTTATTTTCATACTTTCATTTACTCTATTACCTTTATATTCTTTTTCGTATTTTGGTACTATGTGAGTAGATTATTTTAATTTTTAACCATGTATGTAGCTCCTGCTGAACTATTCGCCGGACTATCGTCGCCCGGAAGCGCGCAGCAATTAAAAACGTTATCGTTACGGGTCGAGAAATGTCCCTTTCTAATCCCTAGCCACTACGCCAAGCTCTTCGACGCCTGTTGTCGCGGCGACGACTCTTCTTACAGTATGACAAATAGCGGCGCTAACGATCCGAGTGGCGCTAATGGGCCGTGTTCGGATAGAAGGCCAAATACCGCGTTGGTTTACGAATTGCTCAAGTCTTCCGCTTTGCCCAACGACGTTTTGGGCGTCGTGTGGGCTACAGTGAATAAAACTTATCCCGGGCAGCTGACTAGAATCGAATTTTACGCCGCGTTGGCGCTGGTCGCCTTGGCGCAGGTAAATTTACTCAATTTTTTTGGCGCGGCGCTAATCGATCCGTTGGCGCTAAAGAGTTGGTTTGGGCTAATGCATTTCTTCGCGCCAATGGATCCGTTCGCGCGAATAAATTCTTTCGCGCCACTGAATCCATTGGCGCCAGTAATTTCGTTTGGGCTGATGCATTTTTTGGCGCTATTCAATCCCGTCTGCGCTAATAAATTTCTTCGCCCAACGAATCCTCACGCTATTTGAATCCATTTGCGTTTTCCTCATTTCTTCCCATTTATCCAATCCGTTCCTTCGCGCTTATCAATCCGATTGCGCAAATAAATTCTTTCGTGCTAATGCATGTCACGCCCGGAAGCGGTTGGTATATGTACAATAATCATAATATAATATCGCTAATTCGTAACATGCTCCGCCTGTCGTTACGCACGTGTGTCGAGCACACCTGGGCGTGGGGGTTTGGGTGCGCGCACCCCCCAGAAACCAAAATAACTCCCCCCCAGAAATCAAAATACCCCCCCCCAATTCAATTTTTGAAATTTTTTTTCGTTTTTTTCGCAAATTTTTGATGCCAATGGATAGTGCTTGATGAGAAACGTCGAAAAATGGTGTTTTTATCGCCATACCACCATTTTTAAGGCCATTTTTTGACCTTCAAAAAAATCTTGCACCCCCCCCCAGAATTTCCTTTGCTAGCCCACGTATGGTGCCGAGTTCATATGTCCGTAATATTTTTCGATCACTAACATTCTAAGCCGCTTAATGGGCTGACTATATGTTCTTTTATAGTCAATGCTAATCGTGCGGCCGCCTATATTATTTGCGCGCGCACGCGTATAAACCGGCGCTGCTAGGTCTAGCACCTAACGGCATTTATCAGCGCTAGTCCTCACTCAATCGCTTTACCTACCGAGCGAAGACCGGTTCTCTTCATTTGTCGCGTCTCTTCATTATATGCGTTCGTTTCCCGTCCTTCAAACATGCGCATCGGGTGTCAATAGATTACTGTAGTAGCGTGTCGTTTTACCTGACATCAATCCGTTGGCGCCGATAATATTCTTTGCGCTAACGTATTTTTTGGCGATAACGAATTTAGTTGCGCTAATGAATCGTGTTTGCGCTAATTGAATCTTAGCCCTAATGAATATTTGCGCTACTGGATCCGAGTGCCGCGGTAATGAATTTATTCTGTTTTCTTACTTTATTTTTTTATTTTTTTACCAATTTTTATTAATTTGTTTTTTTATTCTGTCTGTGTGCGCTAATCAATTAGTTTGCGCTAATCGAATTATTTGCGTCAATTGATCTGTTTGCATCAATCGGTCGATGCGCGCTTATATTTTTTTGGCGCTAGTGAATCAGTTGGCGTTAATAAATCCGTTCGCGATAATTAATCCATTTACGCTAATGATCCTCTGAATTCATCAACGCGGATTCTTAGCGACGATTTGCGCTAATTTGTTAGACTGGAAAATTTGGCGCTTGTGTTGCGTTGCATTTTTCTTACATTTTTTATATTGATTTTACTATTTTGTCGTTGTTTTATTTATATGTAGTTTCAAATTTTTTTACATCTGACCGACGAGCCTTTCGTTTTTTAACTTAAGCCTTTTTTATTTTTAATTCTTAGAAAGAATATAAAAAGAATTAAAGTGTGATCAAGCAAAATTTTACCAATAATAAATTATAACGATGAATCGATAAAGTGTAAATTTATAATAAATCGGCGGTAGAGTGACAAAGTGTCAAGGAATGAATTGCACTGATAGAATGATGATGTTTTAAGTAATAAATTGCAGTTATAAGGTTTGTAAAGCAATGAATTACAGCGATGAAGTTTAAAAAGTTTAAAGTAAAAAATTACACTGGTGAAGTGTAAGCTGATATGTAAATTGCAGTCATAAAGTGATACAATGATAAGTCGCGCTGATGAAGTGTAAAGTGATAAATGGCAGTGATGTGACACGATACTTACAATTTGCATGAAGTAATAATGCTTAATCAATTTTGAAAAAAATTTTAAAAGTGTTTCCAAATCACCTAAAGTTCATCCATTCGATGTTTTGGCAATTGTCCAAATAATTCGTTCAGAATATAAAAAAGTTTTAGATCGAAATCAGTCTACCGCTCGAAAAATAAGTATACGTACTTGAATTTGCGCTGTTTTACGTCATTTGACGGGTTTTCATGGTTCAAGCCATCGGTTTTGGTCCGAAACGACCTGAGGGGGTAAGCCTTCCAAAAGTCCTGGTAGGGGGTACCCTTCCATACCTCCCAGCGTGCCTGTGTGATGAATGTGATTTTTAATGATTTCAATAGTTAATTAATTAATTTCGTAATATGTTAAAAAGGGAAATATATGATAACGATTTAATAATTTAAGTATTTATTAAAATTTATTTTGTTTGAATCTCGAATTTTTTCAATTCAAATGCTGAAATTTTTTAGGCTTGAATATTTTCTACTTTTTGAACTTTTCGGTAGTCTTAGAATTTCCTTTCGTCCTTATTTTTACGTCTTGTAGCGTCATCATAACAACTCACTCCGCGGAACTTGTGTTTTATATGTTTTGAATATGCAGATGCCTATTTCTGTAAATTTAATTTAAACAAAAGTCAGGTCTAAATTGAGATTAAGGTATATAAGTCTCAAACCTAAATTTTGTTAGTAGCTCCCAAGCGAGAATATTGACAAATTCGACTCATTTAGACTTAATACAAACGTAAAGTGTCCATAGTGCAGAGCATACATGTAACGGCTCGAAATTTAGGGGGTCCTAGCCATTTTGGGGGAGGGTAGATAACCTTCAAGTTTTGGCCAAAACCCCAAAAACGGCCGAAAAATTTCAATTTTCCGAAAAATCGGGGAGGAGGGGGTCAAAAATTTTCTGGGGATGGTGGACGTCCGACTTTGGGTGAGGGGGATCCCCTTTATCCCCCTGTTACATGTATGGTGCAGAGTGTACAATAAGTGAAAGCGTTTAAAGTGTACAGTTTAATCAAAGGTTAAGTTGTAGTTAGTGTGTACTGTGAATAAAAAGCGTAAAAATCGTAATTTGGTTTCCTTTAAAACAGAAAACTGGCAAAATTTTCGGCTTGGATGCATTGGATCGGTTGCAAGCTTTACCAATACCCCAATTTTTTACTCATCTTCCAACGGATTCACCAAATGTCAACGATTTACGAGTCAATTTCGCGAATGAACCGGAGAAAACGACGATTTTACGGAATTTCAATCGGCCGAAACTCCGGTCGTGGCGCCCAATTGTTGGCTTAATAAAGTCGAAACGCAAAACTTACGGCTTAATAATAATAATAATAATAATAATATTGGTATATCGCCTTATCAAAGGACTTATTCCGATAATAGTCAAAAAACTGATTCGAGCCCTGATTCGCCTGATCACGCGGATCAAGGGCCGAAAAATCGCAACGTGGTGTCAAATTCGTATGATGAATGTCAAAATCGTCGATCGGTTTTAATTGGAAAACATGAAGTAAATCTAATGTCCCCGGAATTCGATAGCAATTCTGCTAGCTCGGAAGTTAATTCGATGAATTCGAGGGAACCGTCGCTGCGTAGTTTAGATTTGCGAAGTGTAAAGTGCGCGGATTTGGAAAACATCGATTCGGCTGGTACGCTTTACAACTTTTCCGAATTTTGATCGTTTACACCTTTTAATAGTTTACACTTTATTTACTTAACGCTTTCACTCTTGTTTATATATTCTATTAAGTTTTCAACTATTACTTACTTTTAAGTTTATTTTTGTATCTCTTTGCCTTACCAGTCGTTTTCGAATGTTGATCGTTTACACTTTTTGATACTTCACAACTTTGTTTTCGTTTGCACTTGTTGATTTACATTTTCTTTACATTTTGTTTTGCACTTTCTTTTCTCTAATTCCTTGATTGCCGTTTTTATATCTTTAGTTTAAACTAGTGATGAAACGGATCCGCAATTTCAGTTTGTCCGGATCCGGATTAAATTTACATAATTAGTACCCAAGGTCCGGAGTTGAGGGAAGGGTGAAATCCTAAAATGGGAGACTAGTGAATTAATGTGGTGTATTATTATTAGCCGACACCATACATGCACAGCATGGGAATTCTGGGGGTGAAAACCTAAAGTGCCTTTTTGTGCGCCCAAAATGGCCGTTACGCGTTAAAAAACATTGTTTTTCGGGACGATACTCTATCCCTTCTAGAGCATAAAATCATGAAAAAAATTTCGAAAAAAGTCGAATTAATTGACCAATATATCGCTTAAAACATGAATATATGGCGCGAAGCGCCGGAAAATTTGGCGATTTTGAGCGAATAGATGTTAAAAACTCGTGGGAAGACAATTTTTCTACACAATTTTCAGGTAAGTTTAGGAAACTTTTGAAAAATCGCCATTTCTGGGGGGGGTGAAAATTTTTTTGCGGGGGTTGAAAAATGATTCTGCGGGGGGTGAAAACCTCCCCCAATATCATGTATGGCCGACACTATTCATTGTACAAGCTTATTTGTGCTTGTTCGAAGATCTCCGAAAAAGTCTTTGTATTAGCGAACAAATTTTTGTAGATATATCATATGAATATATTATCTAAGATACACATTTTATATATTATCAGTGTGTGAGCATAACTACAAATGACTTGTAC
>JAVLUZ010000154.1:29031469-29087052 GCA_036768485.1 Mermis nigrescens | reverse complement strand
TATCCAATGGTATCAAAAAATTGCGAAAAAAACAAAAATAATTTTCAAAAATTGAATTTCGGGGGTATTTTGATTTCTAGGGGGGTTATTTTGATTTCTGGGGGTATTTGGCTTCTGGGGGTGCATACCCCCAAACCCCCCACGCCCAGGTGTGGTCGTAACAGTCTATGTAACTACTTTTTCCAAATAAAATCAATAGATAGGTATTTCATATCATTGAAATCTAAAATTTTCAGCACCAATATGCAATCTACATGTAGTCTGATGCTCCAAGAAACCTTGCATATGGACAACACTTCTTTTAGTTAATTTACCTACCTATTTTGACTACAAAAGCAGTTGAAACGCAAATTGCCTATATATATGGGCATGAACTTCAAGAATATTTAATCCCCAAGCTGAGAGATGCGATTAAATGCCTTCAGTTAATCTGCAATTACTGTAAACTGTCAGTTTACTGTTGGCAAAAGCGCCAGCGCCACCTTCTACCCAGCCGAAGCCAGCGCCAGCGCCACCTTTTACCGACCTGGCCATGGTCATGGCCAAAACTAGGACCACGTTGTACCCACTTGATTCATTCCTTTAAAAATTTCGATGAAAATATTAATTGACTGTCAAAAGCGGCGTAGAACTACATATCTTCTGCATCACAAAAACTTAATTTTACGCAAAGAACGTATGGAATAATTTATTTTTCGTAAAAAGAAACTATATTTAGCTAAATTTTCTTCGAAATCGAAAGTTATAGTGAACCGCGTATTTTCTGCATTTTAAAACTTAATTTTGCTTAAAAATCACGCAAATAATTTTAAAATTTTCTGTTCAATACATTAGTATAGTCTATACAACATTTAAGATGCCTTCCTTGGAAGCGAATTTCGCAGATTACATATTTGATATTTGTAATTTTTGAATAATAAATAACTGATTAAGTTCAACCCGTATTTTGATGTTTCAGAGAGGCTATATAAGACATCTTTGCTAGCTTTGCTGACATCAGCTAGGGCAAATGGCTGGCGCTACCTTTTACCCACTTGGCTGTGGCCAAAGCCAAGCCGAGCGCCAGCACCACCTTTTACCCAGTTGACGAGGACCAGCGCCAGTGCCACCTCTTACCCAGTTGGCGAGGGCCAGGGCCAGCGCCAGCGCCACCTTTTACCCAGGTGGCAATGGCCAGGGCCAGCGCCACCTTTACCCAGTTGGCGATGGCCGGGGCCAGCGCCAGCGCCACTTTTTACCCAGTTGGCGAGGACCAGGGCCAGCGCCAGCGCCACCCTTTTACCTATTTGCGCCAGGGCCAGCGCCAGCGCCACCTTTTACCCACTTGGCCATGGCCAAGGCCAGCGCCAGCGCCATGGCCAGCGCCACCTTTCACCACATGTGCGCCGGGGCCAGCGCCAGCGCCAGCGCCACCTTCGCCTTATGCCCTTTTTTCATGTCTCAAGCAGAGCGGTCACTCGCGACGCTTTGCTGGCTTGAGTCGGCCTCGGATGCGGATCAGTAGGTAGTCCACGAAGTTTATGCGGACTTTACTCTGCCTGGTGACAAGATAACCTGCGCGGATGGCACTGTAGCAGCGAGACTAAATCCCGGGCAGTCTTTGCCTGAGAACGACTTAACGAGCGTGCTGAAAAGACGGACTGATGGGCGTAGGTGTTCCAAACTGAATTGTCAGGTGAGAGTTGCTGGCTTCCGAATCTGCTTGGAGTATGGACTTATGAACACCGTTTTCATCATTTATGGGCTTTTGTGAAATCAAAATTGCCCGAGATAAGGAAACATTTGACCAGGCTTGAGTTCACGCATTGCAAAAAAAATTGTACATGTCAGAAAATGCGTTCTAGAAAGGAAAAGCTAAAGTCCAAAATTTCTCCTGCGCTCGGCGCTGGATTGATTTATTCAAAATAAGCTTTATCGATGTTCCGGCGCGCCCGCGATCGATTGCAGCACTTTTATCGACAAGTTGCTCTAAAACTTCACGTGGTTGAAAAATCCTCATCTACCGAACAGATTGAGGTCAATTTATGTAATGCAAAAATGCGTCTTTGAGAGCCAAAATGTCAAAATTTTCCGGCGCATCGAATTGCCGGATTTATTTGATCTTGTATACTTGTTGTTCATTGTTTGAGGCCGCGCAGCACATGCCAATTCCGGCACTCTTGTCAGAACAGCTTGTTCTAGAGCTTTTCTAAGATCGAAAATCCCCATCTTCTGCGCGGATTTTTGGACAATTTCTGGAAGATGTCAAAATTCTCCAGCGCTTTGCGCGAACAGCTTTACTTCTAATTATTTGTCATTGATTTTATGCCGACGTCGGATTCAGCTAAAATTTTAATGTAGTAAAGCGTAAAAGCCAAAATTCAGAAAAATTTAGGAATTTGCATTTGTTATTGATATCAAGGTCGTGCCGCGTCGATGACTGCACTTTTATTGACAGCTTGTTCATAGAACCTTAATATGATCGAAAATTCTTATCTGCTGCACGAACATTCGGACAATTTTTGAAATGCGATAATGCTTTGAAGAGGTATAGTTTGAAAAAATTTTCCGGCGCCTCGCGCCGGATTGGTGTAAATTTACATTATGTGTCTATTGATGTTTACGCCGCCCGCGCCGATTGCAGCAATTTTATTGCAAAATAATGCTGTTTTAGAGAGGTGACTTTTCGAAATTTCCTGAAGCTCGTGCATCATTTGATAAATTATTGAGTTTTATTCTTTGATGAGGCTCCAGTAATCGGCCAAAGTAGCACTAGTGAAGGTCTGAAATGCAGTTTTAGGAGAAAAGAACATGTTGCTGATCGTTAGCTATTAATTGCAGTACGCTAAATTTACAATAACAAAATGAACTCGTTTTGGGTCTCTAGCCATTTTATGTAGGATAGACTCTTCTGTAGAAAACATCAGTTTTCAACATGAGCGCTCAATTTTTGGAACGTTTTTTTAGACCCATAAAATGTGAACCAAAATTTCAAATGTTGGGAAAAATTTTGGGTATGGTTCACATTGTGAACTAAATCGCTAGGAAAAAACGGTAGGTAGTAAGAACTTATTACCCGCAGGTTCGCATCCGAAGGGGACAAGAGGGCACATTCCTCCCACATCGAAATGAAATCTGAGAATCATTTTTTCCACTACTCTCCCTTTGCTTTTTAGCCAAAAAGCGCAAAACCTTTTCGGCGCTTCGTGCCGAATTTCTGAATTCATAATTATAGAAACTATTTGTTCCCAAGTGCGCGGTCTAAAAACTTCATTTTCAGTCTTTCATACAACTAAAATAGTATTTTGCATCTATGTCTTCTGTCCTTATCAGGTTTAAGCACGAATATGAGATTTTCAAGAAGCAGAAATACAGCAATCTTTTGGCGATGAGTATGAATTTTCTGGTGAACTTTGGCCATTTATTGGTTGAATTAAGGACCGTTATTCGGCTAATTTTTAAGAATTTTGACGTTACGATTCAAAATTAAAATGCTCTTTTACAAAATTTTCCGTGGCTCTTCCAGGGGGCGCTCGAGCGCACCACCCCAGTACCTCCAGCACTAAAAGAGATGGTTTCCATTGGATTATTACCTATCTACAGATATGCTGGCTAGCAAAATTTGCATACCAAAAATTCGTCCATTGGTAAATCCTGGATACTGGGCTGTTTCACGTCACTCTTCGAAAACAGAATCGCCTTCTATTCGGCTTTGGGGCTGCTTACAGTGTTTTAACTTTCAACTCTCGTTAGACATTACGTATTCGCAAAATGACTGATCCCCAGATGTTTTGATTTTCTCACAAAAATAGTAAAAATGTACTCCCCAGAATTGTCGATTTTTCGTAGAAATCGTAAAAAGTGTGCTGTTTAAGCATTTTTAGCTGGTTTTTGGCACAAAAGTGTCAAATCTTCGGCGTATAGCGCCATATATAGAGTCATTTTTGACACACGTTTTGTTCAGTTTACTCAATTTTTTCACATTGTCCGGAATTTTATTATGTTTTTCATGTTTTGGAATGAACGAGCATTGTCCACAACATAAAAACAATGTTTTTGACGCATATCCATCGTTTTTAGCTAAAAAACGTTTTTTAAAAATTTTAGCCCGACGCTTCCATAATTCCCTTGCTGTACATCTGTGGTGATAGGTACCTAAATGAATAAAATACTAAGTGATAAATAATTGGCTTTTCTCTTATATATTTTTTGGTAATGAAGTGACTTCTCTTTTATCATCGTTCTGTAACTTTAGAAAAAGCAAAAAGTGCTTTCGTCGAGAATGTTCATGTTTTCATTCTCCTCGGAATAAATGTAACAAGGAGGATAAGAGATGATCCCCACTCAAGTTTGTCATCCCCCAAGCCAGAAAATTTTTGAGCTTGAATCCTTCCGATTCGTGGAAATATTTGTGTAGTTGTGGCCGTTTTTACGTGTCTGGTTGTTTTCGGCCAAAATCGGAGGTCATTGTAGCCCCCACCCCTGAAATTTGCGTGGACCCCATCTAAAATTTTTAGCCGTGTACGCACACTTTTCGGGTATCTTTTGTTTTTGATGTTTGCGTTTGCAATTGGCAAAACAAA
This sequence comes from Mermis nigrescens, assembly GCA_036768485.1. Lineage (NCBI taxonomy): Eukaryota > Metazoa > Nematoda > Enoplea > Mermithida > Mermithidae > Mermis > Mermis nigrescens. Next base: position 29,082,490 of record JAVLUZ010000154.1, on the reverse strand, counting down.
CTTAAATTCATTGCGCGACACTAAGTCTTTAGCATTACCCGCTACTCTCTATTTATTGTAGGCTTATAAGCTGTTTCATGTCTTAATTTTCGTTTGCTACGCACTGTCTTTGATTTTCAATAAATATTTAGGACGGAAGGGTGGACTCGATACAAATTTATCTTTTCGAACGGCTTTGTATTAGTGAGCGGACTTCAATTCCATCTTACTTGAAGTTGAATTTATTTTTAATTATTTTTTATTGTTTATTTTTATTCAATTTTTTACTTATTTAATTTTTAAAGTCCGCTAGCTCAGTAGAAACGTAAACGTCAAGTCCTATTCCGTCTATATTGATTTTCATGAAATGATTAGCGTGGGCATCGAAGCGTCGCTCTTGAAAAATTTAGTTCTCTTTCATTCGTTTTGATTCACGGATTCTCTAATTCATTCATTAATTTCTAATATACATTTTTAATACACCTGTTTTATTTTTTAATCAATTGCTGCTGCTCTTTTTATATATGTTTTTAAATGAAAAACGAAAAAGCTGAAGAGTTGCCTGGCCGGGGTTTCGAAAATTTTAGAGTTTTCACTCTGCAGACGCTTGTTTCGTCTAGACCTAAAGTTTTGAATTAAAATTAATTTAAAAAACAGTCTGCTAAAATAATACTTGCTTTACCTTGTTTATGCTGTTTGCGTGTAAGGCCTTTTTTCTCTTTATAGCGCAATGCCATCGACTATCTGTCGCGCTAGAAGCAGCTCACGCTTTTGTCCAACTCTTGCCTCAGTAATGTGCCTAAATTAAATGGGAAGTGGCCCCCGCAGCCTAATCAGAATGTGTAAGTCGGTAGCTGCGTACTTACCACTCCTTGCTCATCTTTATTTTTGTAGCAAAGTAAATATTAATTAGAAATATAATAAATATGAACAAATATTATAAGTATATATTAGAAAGCAATTTCTCTTCATTTTTCCTTCCCATGAAGGAAAAGTTTATTTGTTCTAATTCTCAATTGTATTAAATCTTTATTTTTTTCACTTCGTAATTTTGGTCCTATTCCTACAATTTAAATTCCGATGCTTATTCTATTTCAATTACGTTTTTGTAATGCATAGCTGCTGGTTTAGGGAATTCGACTTGTTGGATCAGAGCGTAAAAAAATTTTCCGTCAGATAAATTGGTCCGTTTGATTTTTTTATATTTTATTTTTTTATAAAATTTTTATTATTATTATTATTATTTTATAATTATTATTTTTTATTTTTTATTTATTCTTTTTATTTTTTATGTAATAATGTAATACACCTGTAATATTCGTGGTTTCTCTTGGTTTTGTTTTGCTGTTCATTTGTTTTTCAACGGATTTATATTTTTTATTTTATTAATTTTCAAAATTTTTTTCCAGTATTATTTAATTATTTAATCAATTTTTCGTTCTAATTATCTAAGTTTAACTCTTTTTATTATAGTTCGTACGTTTATTTACTTTTCGTTTGCAAAATCTAATTCGTTCTTCCTTCTTGAATTTAATTAGTTTTTTGATTATTTCTTCGATTTATTTTCAATCAATTATGCAACTTATTCAACGAAAAGGTGAATAATTGATTTTTTTATTCATTGCGTATTAATCATTTATTTTTCTTATTTTCTTTATATCGATGTCAATGTATTTATTAATATCTAATTTCTTCCGCTGAAATAAATCAATTATTCATTATTTAATGAACGATTGAACTATCAAAATAATAGTTTTTATTTATTTGTATTTTTATGTATCGCAAGTTTGTTATGTATTTTTTTGTTTCACTGTGCAATTGTTTTTATCCTTAATTTTTGTATTTCTTGAATTCTTTCGGCTCTCCTCTCATTAGATATCGGAATTCTTGCCATTCCGCAAACACGAACACACGTTTCTAACGGGTTTTCGTCAATTACGATAACATCGCCGAATAATTTTGAATTGCAGCCTCGACTCGAACAAACTTTACATTTCGGCTCTAAAGTGTACATAAATAAATTCGATTTTATTTTGTAAATCAATACTACATGTTTTTGCGCTGGTGCTTACTTAAAAATAGTATATATGTTTAATTTTATATTTATATTTATATTTGTATGTATATATGTTATATTATATATTTTTCAGTCTTTATTTTTTTATATTTTTATTTTTTATTCAATTTTATGTTTTATGTATATTTTTAGCCTTTATTTTCTCTTCTAATCATACACGTAACGTCTCAGCATTTTGTGAGAGGTTAGTCGGCTATTAGAGGGTATCACGAGCGACGCGATTTAAGCCTGCAATATGTGCACTACACACATGAATATTTGGATGGTCCGGGTCCATGGACCCGGACGGACTCAGACCCGGACCCGACACTACCCGACGATTTTTCTGGACCCAGATCCGAAATTTTGTAAGATGAAGACCCGGACCGGGACCCGATATTTGAAAGTAGCAGCAGGACCCGGACCCGATTTTTTAAATTCCTGGACTTGTGCCAAATCCCTTTTGCATTTCTTTGGAGAATTCATAAGTTTAAAAAAATGTCCAATAAGCAAAGTTATTATTTCAGTGCGTGCAATTTCTCGGTTTCCTGAAATGTGTTGTCTTGCTAACAGTATGGCTCATTAATATTTTTAGAAATTCGTGGAGTCTGCGCCTGAATGATTTTATATGAATTGAACAAGTTTGTGCGGGAAGTTTACAAACAATAATTATGCTGACGTGTTAATAAATTAAATTAATAAAATAACCAAATACTAATAATATCTTGCCCAGCGTAAAAATGCCCAAATTTTTCGGCGCTTAGCGTTATTAATTCCATCGAAATAATCATTTAATACCTATTTTATTTTTTTTTGGAAGTTTTCGCGGAATAAATTATTTTCAAATTTCTAATCTTCAGAAAAATACAAAATTGAGCTCAAACGGGTAAAAACGTCAAAAATTATTGGCACTTCGCATCAGATTTATAATTATTACATTCCTCACTTTAGGAATGTGCGAAATTGAAACTTCAAAACACGGTTTCTCTGTATTCGGCAAAGATTTTTCCCGATGTACAAAGACTTTTCGGGACCGTCTTTGTACTATGCTACAAAGATTTTTGGGAAGACAAAAATTGCAAAAAAGGTCTAAAATTCGAAAAATCTTCGGCGCTTCGCGCCGAAATGCATAATCGTGTGTTGTATATATCTATATAATGGCAGAAATTGCATTTCAAAAGTAAAAATGTCAAATTTTTCGGCGCTTCTCGCCGTTTTAAGACGATTCTTAGTGATTTTTGCCCTTAGAGACCCAGAAATTAGCTAAAACACACTATGAAAAGTCGAAGAACTCTGTTTTTACGACACTAAAATCGCTGCTGTACCATATTATAGTACCCAAAAATTTTGTGTGTTCTAAAATGTACAAAGATTTTTAGGAAGACAAAAACTGTAAAAGGAGTAATAAAATTCCAAAATTTTCGGTGCTTCGCGCCGAACTGATAAATTATTTGTCCTATATATCTTTAAAATGGCAGAATTTGCATTTAGAATGGAAAAATGTCAATATTTTTCGGCGCTTCGCGCCGTTTTGAGATAATTTTTAGTAATTTTATGGCGTCAGAAACCCAGAAATTAGCTAAAATACACTGCCAAAGATCGAAAACCCTGTTTTACCACACTAAATTCGCTACTGTGTTCTGTTATAGTACACAAAAATTTGCATGTACAAAATGTACAAAGACTTTTGGGACCATCTTTGTACATGTACAAACGGACCTTGTACAAAAAAAACACTGAAATAAGACAAATGCCGAAATTTCCTGGCGCCTCGCGCCATATATAAATACTGCATTGCTTATATTCAAGAAAGCTACAATTGATTTTCAAGAGCTTGAAGGATACGTGTCGAAAATTTAAGGCGCATCATGTCGGATATACTTCCTGAAAAGCGTATGTATTTCAGAGAGTTACTAAAATTGAGCTTAAAAAGATAAAAATGTTTAAAAACATTCAATTTTCTAATACGTATGTAAATTTTTGCATTTTTATCCTCTAAAAGGCTGATAAATTGAAATTAAATTGGTAAAATTTGTGTCTTTGTTGGTTTATCACATTACCACGAGCCAAAGAAGTTATCCAAGAACGCAAAACATGTCGATTTTTTTATCACGTAAAATCGCTAACGAACGCATATAAATTTATTGATTTTGGCGATTCCTCCAAACTCCTGAAAACGGGTTTCTCCATATGACTTCAATTATTTCTGGATGATTAAACATCTTTTTGCATTAAAACAAAATGCAGGCACGTATCTCTGGGAGTATGGGGGGGGGGTTCGGATCCCTCAAAATTCAGAAAAATCGGAAAAATATGACTTTTTAAACGTTATTTTGTGCTATTTTTGACCTTTTTGAGCTTATTCCCCCCAAAAAAATTCGTGTTGGTGGTACTACGTGCCTTATATAATGTAATTACCAGTTCCGAGAATGGTAGCTTAGCATTAAAGAAAACCCTCGGTTTATCTTATGATGCTGAAGTATACAATAAATGCAACGTACTTGGCGATCGTACCGCCAACTAGAATCTTATTCATGTTTACCGTAAGTATTTATAACTATGGCTTGTACGTTAAATTATAAAACTAGGTCGGACCGGACCCGGACCAGATGGATCTATGCCCTCAAGACCACATCTGGGCGTGGGGTATGCATCCTCCCCGAGAAACCAAAATACCCCCCCATAATTCGATTTTTGAATTTTTTTTTTGGTTTTTTTCCGCAACTTTTGATGCCAATGGATAGTGCTCGATGAGAATCGTTGAAAAATGGTGTTTTTTCGCCATACCACTATTTTGAGGCTATTTTGAGGCTATTTTTTGACCTTCGAAAAATATTGCACCCCTCCCCAGAATTTTGGTGCCGCCCACAAGACCCGTACCTGAAATTCTGATTTGCCAAGACCCAGTTTTTACGAAGCCTTCAGCTATCTTCCAATTTTTGGTTTTCACCCCCTTGAAAGTTCAAAATTGCGCACCTATGGTCCGGGTCATTGCCATGTCCCTGCGTTAAGTCCCAGTTTCAGCCTTACATATTTCATGTACAAAAAGATCAAAATTTTTGTTGCTTTGAGCTAATAATAGTCAGCGCAATCTGAACCCACAAGCCTTCTTTTCCGCCTGGCTTATGCTCACGTCGAATTATTGAATAATTTGGATGTTTTTATTTAATTCTCAAATAGTAACAAACTGCGCAAACTTCAATTAGAAAAATCGAACATAAAGTAGCGAGTTTAAGCTAAAAATTATGAACAAAATTACTAATGCGGAAGTTGGTGTGACGGGGGGGGTAGAAAACCTTATTTTTTAATAAAAGTGGTAAGAAATCACCTCACAATGGCTTAAAACTTGTTTTTGCCAAAAATGAGGGGGTAAAATATTTAGTCTTTGAGGATGGGCGTAGAACATCACCATGCTCGAATAGAGAATCCCCATTTGCTCTTTTTTTATCATATGCTGTGTTATTATTTTTTTATCACGTGTTTTCTTGGACGTAGCAATAAATCCTTTGTTGTTGTTGTTGTTGTTGTTGTTCTTGTTGTTGACATGTAATGGTTCGAAATTTTGGGTGGAGTTCCCGTCCAGGCTATTTTTAGGGGGGGGTTGAATGACTCTCCGTGTATGGCCAAAAATAGTAAAAAGAGGCACCTGAAAATTGCCGAAAATTCAGATTTACGCTAAAAAAGCCGATGGAGGGGTCAACAATTTTCCGAACTCTTGGGGATTGGGAATGTTCCACCCGAAAATGGATGCCCCATTCCTCAATGACAATTGGCGGAAACCTTCAGTTTTTAAGCGTTTTTAGGTATTCTTGTCTATTTTTCGATAAAATTTTTTAGTCATTCCCATACATGCACAGCATGGGAATTCTGGGGGGGGGTGGAATTAAAAAGTGCCTTTTTTGTGTCCGAAAATGGTAGGTACGCGTTGCTAAAAATGCTTAAAAAAGCATCTTTTCTAAAAATTTCGAGAAAAATTTTGGGAACTTTCAAAAAATCGCCATTGCAGGGGGGTTGAAAAAATTGGGGGGGGGGTTTCAAGATCATATATCCTCCCCTGTCTCGCTAAAAATGACCGGAGACCTTTTCTCAAAATTTTGAACCCTTATGTGTATGATTAAGATTAGGATAAATTTGTTGAAATTCGAAATCGTACATATTCGGGTACTAGAACAAGCTTTTTTGATGTACAAATCCGGCTACAATTCCTATCAATTACATTTAATTTTATCGACTTAATTCATTCATGTTTTATTTTATATTTTTGTATTTTATGTTTTATACCTGTGTATTTATGATTTTTATTTTATTACTTATTGATTATGGTTATTTGGCTGTAATTTCTTTATATTATTTATATGTTATGTTAATCGATCGTTTTATAAATTACATATCCAATGCCGTAACGTGTTATTAATAAGTCTGCTTATCGATTAATCGAGCTCTCTCAGTTGATTAGTTTTATTGATCGTTGATTTTTCAAAGGGTTATTAATTGATAATTCTCGTCGTTTTCTTTCCGTCTATTCTAATACTTCCATTTCAGCTTTGAACCCCCAACATTTGAGTCGCTGCCCATGTAGAATGACGTTGTCAATCATTTTTTTAGTTAAAAATGTAATTTTTAAATTTTAAATTTTGACTGGCTTGGCTTAGGCTTAGGCTTATTTCGTTTTTTCTTAATTTTTCAAAATCTATTTTCATACCTTCATTTACTCTATTACCTTTATATTCTTTTTCGTATTTTGGTACTATGTGAGTAAATTATTTTAATTTTTAACTATGCATGTAGCTCCTGCGGAACTATTCGCCGGACTATCGTCGCCTGGAAGCGCGCAGCAATTAAAAACGTTATCGTTACGGGTCGAGAAATGTCCCTTTCTAATCCCTAGTCACTACGCCAAGTTCTTCGACGCCTGTTGTCGCGGCGACGACTCTTATTACAGTATGACAAGTAGCGGCGCTAACGATCCGAGTGGCGCTAATGGGCTGTGTTCGGATAGGAGGCCAAATACCGCGTTGGTTTACCAATTGCTCAAGTCTTCCGCTTTGCCCAACGACGTTTTGGGCGTCGTGTGGGCTACAGTAAATAAAACTTATCCCGGGCAGCTGACTAGAGTCGAATTTTACGCCGCGTTGGCGCTGGTCGCCTTAGCGCAGGTAAAAATTTACTTAATTTCTTTAGCGCGGCGCTAATCAATCCGTTGGCGCTAAAGAGTCCGTTTGGGCTAATGCGTTTCTTAGCGGTAATGGATCCGTTCGCGCAAAAAATTCTTTCGCGCTACTGAATCCATTGGCGCCAATAATTTTGTTCGGACTAATGCATTTTTTGGCGCTATTCGATCCCGTCTGCGCTAATAAATTTCTTCGCCCGACGAATCCTTACGCTATTTGAATCCATTTGCGTTTTTTCCTCATTTCTTCCCATTCTTCCAATCGGTTTCTTCGCGCTTATCAATCCGATTGCGCAAATAAATTCTTTCGCGCTAATGCATGTCACGCCCGGAAGGGCTTGGTATATGTATAATAATCATAATATAATATCGCTTATTTGGTAACATGCTCCGCGTGTCGTTACGCACAGTGTGCCGAGTTCATATGTCCATAGTATTTTTCGATCACTAACATACTAAGCCGTTTAATGGGCTCACTATATGTTCTTTTATAGTCACCGGCTCGGACTGAGCCGTCTTATGCGAATCGTGTAGCCGCTTATATTATTTGCGCGCGCCGCGTATAAAACCGGCGCTGCTAGGTTTAGCACCTAACGGCATTTATCAGCGCTACCGAGCGAGGACCGCTTCTCTTCATTTGTTGCGCCTCTTCATTATATGCATTCGTTTCCTGTCGTTCAAACATGCGCATCGGGTGCTCAATGGATTACTGTAGTAGCGTGTCCTTTTACCTGACATCAATCCGTTGGCGCCGATAATATTCTTAGCGCTGATGTATTTTTTGGCGCTAATGAATTTAGTTGCGCTAATTGAATCTTAGCCCTAATGGATGTTTGCGCTATTGAATCCGAGTGCCGCGCTAATGAGTTTATTCTGTTTTATTAGCTTATTTTTTATTTTATGAATTTTTTCACTAATTTTTATTTATTTATTTTTTATCCTGTCTGTGTGCGCTAATGAATTAGTTTGCGCTAATCGGATTACTCGCGCCAATTAATCTGTTTGCATAAATCGGTCGATGCGCGCTTATAAATTTCTTGGCGCTAGTGAATCAGTTGGCGTTTATAAATCCGTTCGCGATAATAAATCCATTTACGCTAATGATCTTCTGAATTCATTTGCAGCGGATTCTTAGCGACGATTAGCGCTAATTTGTTGGACTGAAAAATTCGGCGCTTGTGTTGCGTTGCATTTTTTCTGACATTTTTATAAATATTGATTTTACTATTTTGTTGTTGTTTTATTATTATTTTCAAATTTATTTACATATCTGATCGACGAGCCTTTCGTTTTTTAACTCGGGCCTTTTTTATTTCGATTCTTGGAAATAATATAAAAAGAATTGAAGTGTAATCAAACAAAATGTTAGCAGTGATAAATTATAGTGATGAATCGATAAAGTGTAAATTTATAATATACGTTGATAAAGTGACAAAGTGTTAAGGAATGAATTGCACTGATAGCATGATAAAGTGTTAAGTAATAAATTGCACTTATAAGGTGTGTAAAGCGATTAATTACAGCGATGAACTTTAAAGAGTTTAAAGTAAAAAATTACACTGGTGAAGTGTAAGCTGATAAATTGCAGTCATAAAGCGATAGAATGATAAGTCGCGCTGATGAAGTGTAAAGTGATAAATGGCAGTGATGTGACACGTTACTTACAATTTGCATGAAGTAATAAAGCTTCATCAATTTTTAAAAAAATTTTAAAAGTGTTTCAAAATATATTTTCTTAAATTACCTAAAGTTCATCCATTTGATGTTATGGTAATTGTATTGTCCAAATAATTCGTTCAGAATATGAAAAAGTTTTAGATCAAAATCAGTCTACCGCTCGAAAAATAAGTATATGTACTTGAATTTGCGCTGTTTGACGTCATCTGACGGTTTTTTATGGTTCAAGCCACACATGCAAAAAGAGGGGGTAAGGGGTATTACCCCTGAGGGGTCAGCTAGACCGGTACTGTCCGGCGATTTTGAGCAAATAGGTCTTGTTCTGCATCATTTTTGACATCAAAATCAGTGAAAATTTCAAAATTTTCCGGCGCTCCGCCACGGATTATAACTTTTATATACTTTTTTACCCAAAAAACGCTAAAAATTGATTAATTTCTGTATTTTTTAGTGTTAAAAGTGATGTAATGCAGTCAACATGGACTACAAATGCTTTAAAAATGCTAAATTACCACGAAAAAAACGTTTTATAGGCTATTTTGACTATTTTGGTCGTTTAAACAACAGAAAATTTGTGAACGTTAAATTAACTGTTTTGGATTTCTGAGATTTTACCCCCCCTGCCGACCCTGACCTTGTGCACCTATGCTTCAAACCATCGGTTTTTGGTCCGAAACGGCCTGAGGGGGGTAAGCCTTCCAAAAGTCCCGATAGGAGGTACCCTTCCATACCTCCCAGCGTGCCTGTGTGATGGATGTGATTTTTAATAATTTGAATAGTTAATCAATTAGTTTTGTAATATGTTAAAAGGGGAAATATATGATAACGATTTAATAATTCGAGTATTTATTAAAATTTATTTTGTTAAAATTTCGGAAATTTCTAATTCAAACGCTGAAATTTTGTAAGGCTTGAATATTTTCCACTTTTTGAACTTTTCGTTAATCTTTGAATTTTCGTTCGTCCTTAATTTTGACGTCTTGTGGCGTCATCATAACAACTCACTTTGCAGAACTTGTGTTTAATACATCTTAAATATGCAGATGCCTATTTCTGTAAATTTTAATTTAAACAAAAGTCGGGTCTAAATTGAGATTAAGGTATATCAGTCTCAAACTCAAACTTTTGTTTGTAGCTCCTAAGCGAGAATATTGACAAAGTCGACTCATTTAGACTGAATACAAACGTAAAAGTGTCCATAGTGCAGAGCGTACATGTAACGGCTCGAAATTTAGGGGGTCCTGGCCATTTTTGAGGGGAGGGTAAATAACCTCCAAGTTTAGGTCAAAACCCCAAAAAACGGCCGAAAAATTTTAATTTTTCAAAAAATCGGGGAGGAGGGGGTCAAAAATTTTCTGGGCATGGGGAGACGTCCGACTTTCGGTGAGGGGCATAGGTGGGCAGCACCGAAATTCTGGGGGGGGTGAAAAATTTCTTGGGGGGGGGTGAAAAAATTTTTAAAGGTCAAAAAATGGTCTTAAAAGTGGTCGTATGGCAAAAAACCACCATTTTTCGACGTTTCTCATCAAGCTCTATCCAATGGCATCAAAAAATTGCTAAAAAAGCAAAAAAAATTTTTCTGGGGGGTATTTTGATTTCTGGGGAAGTATTTCAACTTCTGGGGGGTGTATACCCCCCAAACCCCCCCACGCCCATGTGTGGTGAGGGGGGATCCCCTTTATCCCCCTGTTACATGTATGGTGCAGAGTGTACAATAAGTGAAAGCGTTTAAGTGTACAGTTTAATCAAAGGTCAAGTTGTAGTTAGTGTGTACTGCGAATAAAAAGCGTAAAAATCGTAATTTGGTTTCCTTTAAAACAGAAAACTGGCAAAATTTTCGGCTTGGATGCATTGGATCGTTTGCAAGCTTTACCAATACCCCAATTTTTTACTCATCGTCCAACGGATTTACCAAATGTCAACGATTTACGAGTCAATTCCATAAATGAACCGGAGGAAAACGACGATTTTACGGAATTTCAATCGGCCGAAACTCCGGTCGTAGCGCCTAATTGTTGGCCTAATAAAGTCGAAACGCAAAACTTACGGCTTAATAATAATAATATTGATATACCGCCTTATCAAAGGACTTATTCCGATAATGGTCAAAAAACTGATTCGAGCCCTGATTTGCCCGATCACGCGGATCATGGACCGAAAACTCTCAACTTGGTGTCAAATTCGTATGATGAATGTCAAAATCGTCGATCATCGGCTTTTATTGGAAAACATGAAGTAAATCTAATGTCCCCGGAATTGGATAGCAATTCTGCTAGCTCGGAAGTTAATTCGATGAATTCGAGGGAACCGTCGCTGCGTAGTTTAGATTTGCGAAGTGTAAAGTGCGCGGATTTGGAAAACATTGATTCGGCTGGTACGCTTTACAACTTTTTCGAATTTTGATCCTTTACACCTTTTAATAGTTTACACTTTATTTACCTTAACGCTTTCACTCTTGTTTATATATTCTATTGAGTTTTCAACAATTACTTACTTTTAAGTTTATTTTTGTATCTCTTTTCCTTACAGTCGTTTTCAAATATTGATCGTTTACACTTTTTAATACTTCACAAGTTTACTTTCGTTTGCACTTGTTGATTTACATTTTCTTTACATTTTGTTTTGCACTTTCTTTTTCTAATTCCTTAATTGCCGTTTTTTATACTTTAAACTAGTGATGAAACGGATCCGCAATTTTAGTTTATCCGGATCCGGATTAAATTTACATAATTACCCAAGGTTCAGAGTTGAGGGAAGGGTGAAATCCTAAAATGGGGGACCAGTGAATTATGTGGTGTATTATTATTAGCCGACACTAAATATTGTACAAGCTTCTTTGTGCATGTTCAAAGATCTCCGAAAAAGTCTTTGTATCAGCGAACAAATTTTTGTAGATATAAATATATGAATATTTATAGGTTAAAGGTTAGGGAATATTTATAGGTTAAAGGTTAGGTGAAAGACGGGCTTTTTCACCCACACTTGAGTATTACCCGCACGTCAGAGACGTGTTTCTCGCCGAGACACCGCAAGGGGTCGCGACTCCCAAGGGCTTTAACCTTCGCCACACAAGTGCAGCTTCCCATTCATCGACCCCGGAGGGATGAAAGGCTGGGTTGACCTGCCGAAAAGAACTGCGTCAACGTGGTTTCGAACCTAGAACCTTGCGATCCGTAGGTTTAAGTGTTTACCACTCGGCGTCTCTGAGCATGAATATATTATCTAAGATACACATTTTATATATTATCGGTGTGTGACCATAGCTAAATTGACTTGTACTACAGTATCAAAAATATTGCAGAAATTATAATATGCCGATTAAATCTTGTAATAAGCACCACTGCGCTTATAAATTCAATGCAACATCGAGATAAATTCGTCAATTTTACCTTTGAACGGCATAAAAAGTGCAGTTATTACATTGTACTTATTTTTGCATAAAATTTCAAAAAGCAGTAGAAATAGTTTCAAAAGCTTCAGGAGATAAAAAATATTTGAATCTGCCTAAAGATGCGTAGATTATACAAAGATTTATTTTGGAGTGTTTAATGCCCTTGCATGAAGCTAAATACAGTATAGTCGCTATATTTTGTGCAAAGCGCTGAAACTTTTTGAAATTTCTGAAAATACTTGAAAAACAAAATTATTATTAGTTTGCCCCACGAAGGATTTTAATATTGCATAGAGATGGCTTCAAAAATAAATGCACGACGAGCCAAAATCGATTTTTCGCGAAAACCTGCATTTTTTGATCATTTTTAGTTGCCTTTTCTGCGATTTTCGCGGCCAAAGAATTGGTCACTCCCCCACCCTTAAAGAATGGCTGAAACCCATACATGTGACAGGGGGCTTTGGGGAATTTGCACCCAAGGTTGACGTCCTTCCCACACCCGCTTCCCCAAAGTCAGAAAATTTTGACCCCTCTCCCCCATTTTTGGCGAAGAATTGCGCTTTTAGGCTATTTTTAGGTATTTTTGCCACTTTTGGCCAGAAATCAACGCCGCTTACCTCCCTCCAAAAATGGCCGAGAAACGTATATGTAACAGGGGGTATGGGCCATCCCCTACCCACGCTCTTACGCCTCGCACCCCGCTCCAAAGTTAAAAAATTTTCGACCACTCTCCCCCAATTTTTGCCATATACTTGCGCTTTTTGACTATTTTTAGGTATTTTTGCCACTTTTGGCCAGAAATCAACGCCGCTTACCTCCCTCCAAAAATGGCCGAGAAACGTATATGTAACAGGGGGTATCGGGCCATCCCCTACCCACGCTCTTACGCCTCGCACCCCCGCTCCAAAGTTAAAAAATTTTCGACCACTCTCCCCCAATTTTTGCCATATACTTGCGCTTTTTGGCTATTTTTAGGTATTTTTGCCACTTTTGGCCAGAAATCAACGCCGCTTACCTCCCCTCCAAAAATGGCCGAGAAACGTATATGTAACAGGGGGTATGGGCCATCCCCTACCCACGCTCTTACGCCTCGCACCCCCGCTCCAAAGTTAAAAAATTTTCGACCACTCTCCCCCAATTTTTGCCATATACTTGCGCTTTGTGGCTATTTTTAGGTGGTTTTGCCACTTTTGGCCAAAAATCGAAGCCGCTTACTCCCCTCCCTAAAAACGGCTGAGAAACATACATGTACAGTGGCTTTGGACCATCCCCACCCACGCTTTTACGCCCCGCACCTCCGCTCCAAAGCTAGAAAGTTTTTGACCACCCTCCCCAATTTTTGGCGATAACTTGCGCTTTTTTTGGCGATGTTTCAGGTGTTTTTGCCAATTTTCGGTCTAAAATTGGAGTCTCAAACTCCCTTCTTTCTAAAAAGTGCCAGGAACCGTACCCGAAATTTTCAGCCGTTACATGTATGCCGAGGACCCCCACTCCCAAAATGTTGACTTGTTACGTGCATGTTTTATAGTGATAGTTTGTCTATTCACTCTTGACATTCAAAAATACTGTATCACTTCATAAGCTTCTAATAGTTAAGCGCACTTTTGCCATAGTAAAACTTAACTTCAAAAAACTCAAAAAGCTTTTCACCAAAAATCGTCTGACATTGACTGGAGTCTTTGACCCTAAGGGGGGGTAATACCCCCTCACCCTCTCCCCTACGGGTATGTGTGTAATTAATCCATATTCGCTTAATCTGACGGTTTCCAAGTCTTTGCACATGTAAATTTCGGGCAGATAAGCTACTATAATATAGTGCAGTAAGGCTTTTTGTATGGTATGATAAGGCTTTTTGTATGATATGATAAGGCTGGGTTTTTTACCTTAGCTAGTATGCTGTAGCAGCCTTGACGATAAAAAATAGAACAATTTATTGATAGAAAATTTTGAACACTTGACATTTTCATGGTAGAATTTTGCGGTCTTTTCATTGTAAGTAACATACATGATCTTGGGGGATAGGGTTTGGGTTATTCACCCCCCCAGAAATTATATCACCCCCTGCAGAATTCGCGATTTTCGAAAGTTTTCCTAAAATTTTTCTCTCAAGTCGTAGAAAAGGTGCTTTTTTAAAGCGTTTTTGGCTGTTTATTTGTTTATCCACCCATCCCCCTGCCACATGTATGATGTACATCTAGAAATATGTTTGCCAAATTCAAAAAATCGTTCTCATATGATCGGCGTATTTAGTAAGGAAACAACATATCTAGATTTTCCGCGCTTTGTGTTTATGCAGTAAAAATGACTTTCAGCTACAACGACTAACTATTCTTTAGGCTTTTTAGTGAAATCAAGCAAAGCGCAATTGTCTGCATAGGGAAACGGTCAAAAAGTTTCTTATAAAGTATAAATGACCAGTAATTAGGTTTAGTTACATACGAGATGAATGTTTTAATTTCTGTTTTATTCTTCGTAGAGAACCAAAACGTTTTCTTGTATGAAATTAATTTTGTTCGAGTCACTGACTATAAGTTTATGACCGTAGGTTAGCAGCACCGAAATTCTGGGGTGCAAGATTTTTCAAAGTTCAAAAAATGGTCCGAAAAATGTGTGGTATGGCGATAAACACACCGTTTTTCAACGTTTCTCATCGAGCACTCTCCATTGGCATTAAAGAATGGAGAAAAAACGAAACGAATGTTCAACAATTGAATTCTGGGGGTGTTCAGCCTGGGGGGTTCATACCCCAACCCCCCACGCTCGCGTGTCTTCATGACTGGTCATATTTTCAGATAAAATTGAAAAACTCTAGATCCGTGTTCCTTCTATAGAACTGCCTAAAGAGTCGATTTCGGGTCCGGGTAGTAATAATTCAAACTATCCGGATCCGGATTCAATCCTAAAAATATTGGGTTAATACCGGATCCGGATCCGTACCGTTTCATCACTACTTTAAACCTTCTTTTCTAACTTGGCACTTCTCAATTTGCTTTCTAATATGTTTTTTTACAATTTTTGGCCGAAGCGGTCAGATAAATGTCAATACTGCCAGACTCTTCGGGAAGGGCTAAGTTTACTCGACTGATCGTTAAGCAGTAAATCAAGAAAACTGCGGAATTATTCAAATTCTCGTACTTCGAGTACAGTAATGAATTAGTTTTTTTTAAATTTAGACTTTTCGTTTCACTCGACTGTTGAATGTTTTGTTGAGTAATTAAGTTTGGTTCTGGATCGATCATATTTTGTTTACTTTTTAATTTAAATTTCGAATGAAAATTTAGGGTTCGCATCTCTAGATTTATGATTTTTGACGCAAGTTTTTGTTCTCGATTTTTCAGATTAATTAAATTAAATTTAAAAGCAAATAAAATTAAATTTCAAATTTTAAACAAAATTCAAATACTTATTTATCAAATCGTTCCGTGAAAGTTCATGAAAGGCTATTAGAGCATTTGATATACCAACGATTATTGTTACACACTCATTGCTATAGCGAGGGGTTGGAAACACACGTGGGCGGGGGGGGGGTTTGGAGGGTATGCACCCCCAGAAGTTGAAAAGTCGAAATCCCCCCCCAGAAATCAAAATATCCCCCAGAATTCAAATTTTGGAATTTTTTTTTGCTTTTTTAGGGATTTTTCGATGCCATTGGATAGTGCTCGATGAGAGACGTCAAAAAATTGTGTTTTTTCGCCATACGACCACTTTTAAGACCATTCTTTGACCTTTGAAAATTTTTTCATCCCCCCCTCCCCCAGAATTTCGGTGCTGCCCACCTATGGTTGGAAAGGGTATAACCTTATAGAGCCTGAATTCTGAAGATATTGGGGTCTATAAATTTTAAAAGGCCAAAATGCCGAAAAATGTTTAGGGCAAAAGCATTTCTTGAACGATTTTCATTAAGTTGTAAATTGGCAACAGAAAAATGCAAAAAAGAGAAAAAATTCTAACGGTCTTCCGTTTTGTTGGGCAGAGGGGTTCTAGACCTTAAAACCATTTCGTACGCCCACATGTGGTTGCTTTTACTTCAAAGTTAAATTTAATTAAAATTAACAAATCGAGAAATCAAAAATTTAAAAAAATTTAAATTTTTAAATTATCTATCTACTAAAGTTACTTGTTGTTGCTTTATAATTAATCAATTCCCAACTTGCTTAACCGGCACTTGTCCTTGAAGGCTCTAATGCGGAGTGTGAACAAACAGTTGCGCTTGCAACGAGCTCTCAAGCATCGGCTCCTCATCTTATTGGAAACTGTGCTATGCTGTACGATAAATATTCAGCTTTCAGAGAAATTGAGTCCATTCCAGTGAGCTTACGATACCTAATATACTTAAAATAACTCAGGCCAATAATTTAGCATCATGTCTGTAGAGGGAAGTTTTTCCAATCCAAAATATTTTAGAAAAACTGTTTACATCGATTTTTTCAGTTAATAGTTTTGGGCCTGTATTCTATAGAAAAAAATAATCAAACGCATGAAATGAAGAGAACCTGTTAGACAGAGGACTTCTATATAACATAATTTTGATCTAATTTCCAATATTTAATTTATATCCATATTTGCAACAATTATATGTCCATAAAGCAGCGAAAATTTCTTGGCAATCCGCCAAGCTTGGGTCAGAAAATTTTCCTTTGTTGTATTTTCCAATATTCGCCGTTCGGTTTTTCACCCTTATTTATAAATTTTAATTTACATAGGCAAATACGTATTTTATATATTCCACGTCATAGGTTAGCGCGTTAGGCTTACCATTAATATACTTGGGTATCCCTAACACCTGTGCACCTTCCTACAGCAACACTGGGACCAGTTTTTCTGAAAGATAGATGATTAAGATAATTCGCTGCCCGTGTTCTTTTGTTTTTTTCCTCTAAATTAATACTGGGTGTTTAAAGAGCGTGTAAACTACTGTACCCTTATATATGAAATTTTTTGGATTTCGGTCGGTCACACGACTTTTTAAATTCAGTTTTACATTCTGTTTAATCTGGTTTTGTAAAACATCGGCAATTGAGTAAGCTTAAAACAATTTTTTGAATTTTTTTCAAGTGACTTATTCCCAGAGTGATAGTCAAAGAAGTGTAAAGGATCTGAGGGTGAAAAAACACATTTTTGCTTTTTTGTCTGCCAACAATATCCGATTATGAGTCCTGGAAAATTCTTCCAGCTGAAATGTACTATGACTTGACGGCCACGTTCAGCTTACCAGGAAACTTTTTACATTCAATACGGAGTTAGAGATATGGATTTAAACTCTACACTCCAGTGGATGATGTAAAAAACAGGTTTTGTCTCAGATTTCTCCGCCATCTTCGCCAAGTATAAGTCGAGACAAGTTGAAAAGAATAAAAATAAAGTATGTTCTAAGGGCTACACGTCGTAGAGAACCGCGTTTAAAAAACTCAATATTACTCCTGTAGGTGTAAAGTTCGAAATCAGGGGTGTAACATTAGGTGAAAAACACGTATTTTCCCTTTTGTTTGGTCATTAACATCAAATACGATGTGGAACAGAGGTTTTTCACGCACAAATGTACTACGATTCAAATGCTACATACTGCCTCAAACCGAATTTCTTAACACTCAACGTGAAGATAGGTTAAGATTTTTAAAGCTATACAATGTGATGGATGTTGGAAAAATACGTTTTTGTCCCTTTCTTGGCTCGGCTTCCCTCCTTATGTAGAAGTCGGGATAAGTCAAATAGAATAAAAATGGTGCTTTCTAATGTGTACACGTCACAGCGAAGTATGTTTATTTACATCAATATTGAGCTATTTTGGAAGGTTTAAAGTTAAAAATTGGGTGTGTTATACATGTTTCTGTCTTGTTTTTTCTGCCAATTTCTCCGGTTATGAGTCTGGACATGATCACAGGTCTCAAAATGCACCAGAGGATCAAACGTCATACGTCAGTAGGGCGCGTTTGTTCACACCCAAGAGTAGGTGTAAAGTGACTTACATCCTATATTTATTTGTCCTCAGACCATTGTGGAGAATTAATTTGTTCATGAATAATAATCGAAATATCAGAGTAATTTTGAAATTGCGAGTCCGACTAAAATCTGTTTTACTCTCGAGTGGTGTTTAAAGTTTACACTGAAAATTAATTTTACGTTCAGAGTGTTGCGGAAGCTTAATTTTCTTCAAAATGTTCCGTGTAATGTCAGAAATTACGAATCTGACTGCTAGCTTTTCTCTACACTCAGTACTTGTGTAAAGTATGCACATATCTATATATTATTGATGACTAAAGTATACGATTACAAATTTATTTTACATCCAGAGCGTTGCAAAACATGATTTTTTCAAAATATGTTTCGTAAGGCCAGGATTACGAATCTGACTGTACGTTCTCTTTACACTCAGTAGTTGTGTAATGTTTACACTGAATATTAGCTTTAATTTAGTTTCAGACCGTTGCGGAAGTTTAATTTTTTCAAAATGTTCCATGTAATGTTAGGATTACGAACCTGACTGTAAGCATACATGATCGTGGGAGGAAGGTGGGTTGCAAGATTCGACCTCCCACTTAGAAAAATTTTCACCTTCCCGCAAAGAAATTTTCCTCCCCTCCCGCAAAGAATTGACGATTTTTTTGAAAGTTCCAAAATATGAAGAAAATTTGTAGAAAAGATGCTTTTGTAAGTGTTTTTAGCTATCTATTTGCTCCAAAAGTGCGAATTTTTGGCGCTTCGCGTCATTATACTCATGTTTTGACTATATCTGTTCAGTTTGTTTCCTTTTTTGATTTTTTTCGGAATTTTTTAAAGTTTCATTTGAGCTGCACGCGGGTACCCGAATGGAAAATAATTTTACTACCCGGGTACCCGAATCCCCTAATATAAAATGGAAAATTAGCACTGCAGTTATGCAATATGTGCTAAGAATTGAATTAGAAACCTAGAAATATATTGCTTCCAAAGTGCGATTGAATCACAATGTAAATGTGATTTGATATAATTAACCGTAAAATGTTAAATAAGCGAGTCTGTTAATCTTTCCTATTGCCACGAGTGTTTTTTGTATTTGGAATAGATTTCTCCCGATGCACAAAGACTTTTCGGGATCGTCTTTGTACATGTACAAAGATTTTTGGGAAGACAAAAATTTCAAAACAGGTTTGAAATTCGCAGAAAGTTTCGGCGCTTCGCGCCGAAATGAGTAATTGTGTGTTTTGTATATCTTTATAATGGCAGAAATCGCATTTCAAAAGGAAAAATGTCAAATTTTTCGGTGCTTCGCGCCGTTTCAGGACAATTCTCAGTGATTTTTGCCCCTAGAGACCCAGAAATTAGCTAAAATACACTACCAAAAGTCGAACAACTCTGTTTTTATCACACTAAAATCGCTACTGTACCATATTATATCCAAAAATTTGTGTGTACAAAATGTACAAAGATTTTTGGGAAGAAAAAAGCTGTAGAAAAGTGTAAAGATCCCGAAAACTATCGGCGCTTCGCGCTGAAATGAGTAATTGTTTGTCCTATATATCTTTAAAATGGCAGAATTTGCATTTAGAATGGAAAAATGTCAAATTTTTTGGCACTTTGTGCCGTTTTGATACAATTTTAAGTAACTTTTGGCCTGAGAAACCCAGAAATTAGCTAAAATTTACTACCAAAGATCGAAAACCCTGTTTTACCACGCTAAAATCGCTACTGTTCTGTATTATAGTACACAAAAGTTTGCATGTACAAAATGTACAAAGACTATTGGGGACTATCTTTGTACATGTACAAACGGACCTTGTGCAAAAAAAACACTGATTGCCACCACGGTTTTTTTTGTATTCGGCAAAGATTTTTCGCGATGTACAAAGACTTTTGGGGACCGTCTTTGTACATGTACAAAGATTTTTTGGCAGACAAAAACTGCAAAAAAGGTTCGAAATTCGCAAAAATTTCGGCGCTCCGCGCCGAAATGAGCAATTGTGTGTTCTATATATCTTTATAATTTCAGAAATTGCATTTTGAAAGGAAAAATGCCGAATTTTTGGCGCTTCAAGCCGTTTTGAGACGATTATTACTGATTTTTGCCCTCAGAAACCTAGAAATTGCTAAAATACGTAATCAAAGGTCGAACAACTCTGTTTTTGCCACACTAAAATCGCTACTGTAGCATATTATAGTACCCAAAAATTTGTGTGTACGAAATGTACAAAGGCTTTTAGGGACCATCTTTGTACATGTACAAACGGACCGTGTACAAAAAAAAACACTGACTGCCACAATATATCGCGCATACGGTCTACGCAAATTCCATTATTCAGCTCTTTAGTTGCATTATTTTATTTGTGCCGAATTCTTCTTATTCTCTATTGTAAACAAATTTAAACAAGAAATCGTCTGCTGGCGACGCTTTTTCCTAATTCATTTACTTTTGTGACCATTATATAAATTTAAACTGCAACTTTTATTCACATCGTGCGCGCAACTGTTTTGTTAGATGCCGCCATTGACAGTGACTCAGATGATTAGAAATGTGAAAATTTCTTTTCGCCCAATATGCATATATGTATCGTGTAAGATGATGAAACAAATATATCTTCATTGATGAATAAATCGTTTTCTGATTACTACGGATTATCACTGAAATTGAAGTACCTAGCCATTTCATTTGGTTCAGGCTCTTGATTAGATTAATACAGAAAAATGACAAAAAGGCAATTTACTGCATATAGTATATCGAATCTCTAAATTACTTAACAATTTTTCGCTTTGAATTATAGAAAATGACTTAAATTTCATTGAATGCCTACGGATTCTTCAGATTAAAGCCTCGATTCTATTTAATGTTGCATTGATTTTTCAATACTTTTATTGCTTAGATATCACTTTGCCCTAGATCTCACTGTCAACCGTAAATAAACGATGTTCACTACATTCTCTTCCATCTAAGGTCCTACCCGAGTACTCGAATTATTCGGGTACCCGGGTAATGAAATAGCCGGGTACCCGGGTAGTAAAATTTGCAAAGTGTGCAGCACTAGTTTTTATGCTCTAGGAAGATAGAGCATCGTCAGCAATGCTGAAAAACTATGTTTTTGACGCGTACCTACTATTTTTGAACCAAAAAAGGCAGAAAAGGCACCTCATGATGTCACCTTCCCCCCTCTCAGAATTCCCATGCTGTGCATGTATGAGCGTAAGTGTTCTTTACACCAAGTAGTTGCTAGAAATTCACGCTGAAAACAATTGATCTGTTCAAATAATGAATGTAAGGTTGTCTTGCTTAAAAAAGACAATGCTGATGTTCAGAACAATATCGTTTTCCGCGTTCTTGGACTGCTGTCCTTATTGTGGCATGTTACCGTATGTATTGACCGACAGATTTACTCTAAATCATGCTAATGAAATGTAGGGTACTAGCAAATAAAAATGCTCCGATGGAACAGAAAGGCACGCATGTACTTGAAATTACGCATCATCAAGTTTAGAAAAGGGTGTGACTAAGGAAAAGTTACCTATGTGTGACCGAGAAAGTCGTAAGAATCTACCAAAAATTAGACCCGCTAAAAACGATAAAAATCGAAGTATATCTTGCGGCTTTCTGAAAAAAGCGTGCCTTCGCAAAACATTGTTCACTGCCTCTGAGAAAAGAGATAATGAGTAAGCCTTGATTTTTCAATAAGCGATTTAGTTTCTTATGAGTATCAAATTTCTCTAATATTTACATAGTGAATAGTCAATGGCTGGATAAGTGAGTTATGACAAGCTGACCATCTTGTCAATTGCTACCCAATACAATGCCTACCATACTAGCTTAACCATGCACATTATGTTGTTTTTTCAATTAATGAATTAATGATAGCTTCTTTCCTAGGAATAAGCTATTCATGTTGTATATTTCTACGTTGAAGGTTCGTGTCTCCATCTGCAGGCCGAAGAATAAACTTCGATTTTTAGCCTCCTTAGCGGAAGTCTAGTTTTTAGTAGATTCATACAACTTTCTTAGGCACACATAGGCAGGCTCGAAATCAGGGGGTCCCGGCCATTTTTAGGAGCGAGGGAAGGGGGAATGACCTCCATCCAATTCTTGGTCAAAAACGGCCAAAAAACGTCTAAAAACGGATAAAAAAATTCGATTTTTTCCGAGAATGGGGGAAGGGTTCGTAAAATTTTCTGGCTTTGTGGGGGAAGGGAAGGCGTCCGACTTTGGGTGGGCGGGATACCCCATTCCCCTGTATACATGTATGCACATAGGTAACTTTTCCCTAGTCCCCTCCTTTTCTGAACTTAATGATGCGTAATTCCAAGTGTATTCGTCCTTTTTGTTCCATCGGAGCATTTTTCTTTGCTAGTACGAATATGCATGTATATATTAGCTAGTTATGCAATATAATCGTCTACTTATTTGCATTTATGTACGATATGTGTAACAGGAGGGATGTGGGTTACGTCTAAATCTCGGTCGTCTGCTATTCTCGCCGCTTTCTCAAAGACTGATCTTTCCTTACCCTCTTCTACGATTTTTGGCTAACGCTTGCCTTTTAAGGTCATTTTAGGTGCATTTTGGCCAGCTTTTTTCCGTTTAACAAAGGATTTTACCTAATTACATAGTCTTTCCAGAACTATTTTTCCACATCTACAGAGGTTTTCTTATGGAAATGCAGCAAGGCTAAATAGTTATAAATAAGGAATAAATAAAATTCTTTCGTTTATATGCCCTTTTAATAGTAAAAATTGAGTTTAATAGCTTAAAAATCAAAATTCAGGCCGTTTTGCTCTGATTACTCTGTTATTCCTTTTAATCAACCATAAGCATTGAGTTCGAGAAGCTCTAATCAGCCAAAAATTTTATTTTAATCTTATGTTCTTCAAGATTAATTAATTTTTCGTTCAGTCTTTATTGTATTTTAATTAATTGTTTTTTGATAGCTTTTCCAATTTTATTTTCGCTTATTGTATTGAATCCTTCATAAGTTCGTATGTTTCAACTGCTAAGAAATTTAAGCGTATGACTTTAGGTGTGCAAAAAGTCCATCACCACCGGACAGCCTAACCACCACCTAAGCGTGCGGCGCCGAAATTTTGGGGAAGGTATGCAATACTCTTGAGAAACCAAAATACCCACCCCCCAGAAATCAAAATACCCTCAGAATGTCAATTTTTGAAAACACTGTTTTTCAACGTTTCTCATCGCAGCATTATCCATGGTGCATCAATGGATAGTGCGTGAAAAGCAAGAAACAGTCGAAAAATCGGTGTTCTGGGGTGCGCCAGTATTACCGGTTTATGAGGCCGTTTTGTGGCCTTTGAAAAGTGCATGCATACCCCTATAGAAGTTCCATGCTGCCCAGGTGTGCTAACCACCCTGTCCATGAATTTCGGATTTTTGAAGAAGACCTCAGAAAATAAAGTTTTATAAGCGACTTGTATATTTTTTGGAATAGCCGCTTTTTACCGAATTTTGCTCGATTTTGTTGACTTTTTCTGCAATATTTTTCATTTTTATCGTTCAGAAACAAGTAGTCGAGCTAAACGTCAAGACCGCTCATGAGGGGGTGCGAAGGGGTATTACCCCTACCTCTAAGCTTTCGAAAAACCAGGTACTATCAGGCGATTTTGAGAAAAAGAAAGGTGCTACAAGATAATTTTGTGTGCTGCAGGAAATAAACCGAAAATTCGATCTAAAAACGGCAAAAATATCAAAATTTAACGTCGTTCCGCGCCGGATTGATACATTTTTGTATTTTTAATCGTTAAAAACCCGTAAATTGATTAAACTACACCAGTAAGGGTTAAAAGACGCTGTTTACTGCACATAACGTGCTACTGTACCATATTATAGCAGGTAGGTACCCAAGAATGTACACTTTTGGGGACTGCCTTTCTGCATGATACAAAGAGACCCTGTACAAAAAACAATGACCACAATTTACTAAATGACCATTCCTGGATTTCACCCCCCCTCTGGCCACCTCTACCTTGCCCACGTATTGTCAAAACATGATGTTTTAGATGATTTTTGGGTCTCCAAAAAAGCTCATTAGACAAAATTTTTGACTTTGATCTCCTTTTTCGAAACATTTTCCAGACTAAGTTATTTGCGAAATTTTTGAAGCTGCAAATAAACTAGCAGCACTTCGTTTCTTATATTTGCGACTTCCCTTTACCAATCGGCCGCTTGTGTAAACTAACGGAGAGTGTAAATTAATTTAAGAAATTCGAAGATCATAGCTTTATGTTGGAAAAATTTGCAAAATATTGCCGCGATGCATTGTCAGAAGGATCGGAAATATTCAAATCGATGAAAGATGCTGAGCTTAGCTCTGCAGTGGCTGCGACTGACAAAGGTGCTAAGTATTTGGAATGTTTGACCGAAATTTACGCCATATGCAAGAGAATGCATTTAGCGGCCAAAACTTACGGTAAAATTTAAAGTGTGACTTTATTTAAGGGCTAAACTTTGACTACGCAGTTCAATTAATTTAACGTTTAGTTCAATTTATTATTATAATTCTTTGTTTTCAGTTTTAATGAATTGAAATCGATTCATTGGTCTACTGTTCCATATGCTTTCTAGTTCTATTGATTACCGCAATAAGCCATTCGGTGATATGGGTTACTGTAGTTGGGCTTGTGACTTTACACCGGAAATTAAAGCCCGTAATTCTTCATGACATTGTTTTCTATTCAATCTTGTATTTACGCCGCGTTGCAGTAATTATTTATTAAGTTCATATTTAAATCATTGTTTACACTTAACTTCCACTTTTTACACTGCCTTCGTGCGGCGTTTCTTTACATCGATTGAATAGTAAGATTTTTTATTTAGGGTTTTTGACTGAATCGCTGAGCCAATTGATCAAAGATTCAGACTTTTACTGGTATTTGTTGGAGCCGGTGGCGAGTTGTTTAAACATGAACGTACGTTAATTTTTTATTCCTAATGCGCTTTACACTTGAATTTTATTTTTAATCTTTTTCTGCACTATGCTTTACACTGTGTCTAAATTATTTTTCAGTCACAAATTGAGGTTTATTTAGCTTTTGTCGAGTCGTTCGGTCATCGCTTTTAATTTTCATGCTTCTATAATCTTATTAACCCTTCAGTTTTGAATACGTTTTAGTTTCTTTCAGTAATTATCTTCATTTTTGAATGATTTAGTGTGGTTAAACTATAATAGAACAATAACCTATATTCGTTCCTTTAAATTTCAAATTCTTGTTTTATCATTTATTGTATAAACTGGTTTATACTGTCAGAAAGTTGCCTTAGTCGGCTGTGTGGATCAGCACGATATTTTTCTTATAATAAATACGCCTAAACTCTTGAGGCTAGGCTGTAAAGTTCATATAAGGTCTGGACGTATGTACGTCTGATTTGTTTTAGTGTAAAGTGTAAATTTTCAGTTCGATTTGGAATTGAATTTCGAATCGGACATTACGCCTTGTACGGACTGTTCGATTGCTTCAAATCGAACTAACTCTTGCGGTATTTGCTTATTGAGTGTAAACTCTGCGAATCGAAATTCGAAACAATGTAAACTATCGTCGAAATTTATTTCGTACGGTGGGCGGAACTACCACGCCCCGTGCGCTAATTTCTGGTTGAATCGAATGGACGATTTGTTGCCTCGTATGGAAATTCCGGGACTTTTGGGTTAATGACATTTTTTAAATTAAACGCGTGATTAGTCCGGTCATTGATTAGTCTAGTTTTAATCATTCACGACCACACCTGGGCGTGGGGGGTATGCACCCTCCCCAGAAACCAAAATACCCCCCCAGAAATTAAAATAATTTTTAAAATTTTTTTTAAAATTTTTTTCCGCAATTTTTTGATGCCAATGGATAGTGCTCGATGAGAAACGTTGAAGAATGGTGTTTTTTCACCATACCACCATTTTTAAGGCCATTTTTTGACCTTTGCAAAATCTTGCACCCCCAGAATTTTGGTGCTGCCCACGTATGTTCACAACTGATTTTTAGGGACTGATCATTACCCTAATCCTTGTATAATCCCCTGTTTTCCTTCGATCAAATCGAGAGATCGCTTTAGTCTAGTATTTAGATCGTATTTATGGAATAATTATTCTCACGCGTAGCTAGTTTGCGTTTAGATCTTATTTGATTATGCTTATTTCCGAATAAGCTTGACCTTTAATTACTCTGGTTTTAATCCATTCTGAACAGGCCCGCTTTTAGTCCATATTTTACCAAATTTTGATTAATTAATTAGCCTTTTTGTCATCGAATTCATTTTAGTCTCGTTTTTACCGAGATTACCGATTTTTTATTCTCTACGCTGCATCATATTGATAACTTCTCTATTATTAAAAGTTTAAGAATATGAATTTAGCCAGTGTAAAGTTCGCATAAATTAATAATTACGCTCCTTTAATAAATGCTTTAAACTGGATTTATTAGCAATCTACTTTAGGCGAAAGGTTGTGTGAAGACGAGCGACATGGCTTATTCGCTCAGTGTAAAGAATTAACGTTAAGTAGATACGTCCTAATAAATAAATAAACAAAATGTGAATCATTCAAATTTTTTTTGAATATTTAAATAATCACATGCATGAAAAGTGTGTTTTGCTTTACAGATGCATTTAAATAAACATTTCAGCAAATAGTGAAAAGTAGACGGTATTTCATCTCGTACGTGCTAGTTTATTGAATAATGTAAAGTTGAATGACTTTAAGTATTTAACGTGAGCATTTTGTTACCTTTGGATGGCCGTCCGTGGGCGGCACCAAAGTTCTGGGGTGCAAGATTATTTCAAAGGTCAAAAAATGGCGTTAAAAATGCTAGTATGGCGGAAAAACACCATTTTTCAACGTTTCTCATCGAGCACTATCCATTGACATCAAAAATTGCAAAAAAAATCTAAAAAAGTGAATTCTGGGGGTATTTTGGTTTTTGGGGGGTGCATACCCCTTCAAACCCCCCCACACCCAGGTATGATGGCCGTGAATTTGGCGGACCGGATCCATCTTTTAAATCTTATCTTTTAAATCTGTACGCAACGGTGGCGTAGCTGGCCTTCTGATTTTTTGGAGGGGTAGGGGTGACGAACATTTTAAAGTTGGATATCTCATTAAGTTCTTATGGATAGGCAAAAATAATAGTGTTTTTGAGCTTATCTCAACGAGGTTCTGCACACAGAAAAGAAAAAATTTTAAAAATCAAAATTGATTTCAATCATATTAAACAAATGTATTGTATACAAATGAATAAGGCGCGAAGCGCCTAAAATTTTTGCTTTATCAACTCAAAAAGTGTGCTAAAATATATTCTGGCGGTCTTTCAGATACGCATCGAGAATCTCCAAGTTTTCTTTGGGGGGACCCTTGTGGAAAATATTCGTACTTCCAAAATTTTGGGGGGACCATCCCTCCCAGTCCCACCACAGCTACGCTACTGGCACGTGACGTCTCCGCGCGCACACATTTCCGTTAGATTTAGCTCTTATTATTTGTTTCTCCTTCAGCGGAAATCAATGTTTCTAAGACATTTTTTAATAAAAAATATAGAGAAATTGACGTAGAACGCTGTAAAATTGTCCAATACCCTGACCTCAACCCCTGAACACTTTTTTCACTGGACAAAATGCAAAAAAGAACAATTTTAACAAAGCGCTCTTTTGAAAGTCACAAAAAAACAGTTTCTACAGTAATTATGCCTAAAATAGGCTCTTGTAGTATAAGCAATAACCTACTTGTCATGTTATCGTTTATATAATTTTCGTCAAATATTCGTCAAGTTATTCAATTTTTGAATTTTGCATTTTTCGCACGGCCATCTGAGGGTTAATCTCACACCTGGGCGTGAGGGGATTCGGGGGGTATGCACTACCCCCCCCCCCCGAGAAATCAAAATACCCCCCCAGAATTCAATTTTTGGAAATTTTTTCTTTTTTTCGCAACTTTCTGATGCCAATGAATAGTGCTTGATGAGAAACGTCGAAAAATGGTGTTTTTCACGCCATACCACCATTTTTAAGGCCGTTTTTTGACCTTTAAAAAATCTTGCACTACCCCCTCCCCCAGAATTCTCTTGCTGCCTACGTATGGTTAATCTGTAAAAATATAAGGTAGGTATACATGATCTGGCGAGTTAATTATTTTTCTACCTGCAATCATTTGAAAAACACTGTTTCACTCGCTCAAAAATAACCTCTTCATACATGTGGTTGCATTGTACTGTGTTCTACATGTAATTATTCTATTCTTCACATTTACTTCGATTTATTATACTCGACGTTGTGCGAAAAGTCTTATTCCATTCTGTATCGCGTTTATTTAGTAAAAAATTTATTCTCGAACGACACGCAACGCAGGCATGGCAAAAAAACACAAAACCATGCCAAAATTTAATTTTGGGACTTTGGTGTAATCTGCGGGGTATTTTGAATTTCTGGAGAGTTCCCCCAAATCTTTCATGCTCACGTGTGGACATGGAAAAAGAGTGTTATGGATTTCCAATTTTAAAAGGCATCAACCAATATTTAGAGACCCAAAGCTATAAGGTTTCGAAATATTTCGTTTTTTTCGTGCCATTAGATAAGGTTTGATAACGTCGAAAAATGGTGTTTATTGGCCCTGCCATAAAGTTGTTTTTGGAATTGACTGTTGGTTCATTTTGCAGTCAAATTTCCAGTTTGCACTCTTAATGAATTTGAAAATGAAACGAAATTGATGTGCTAAAAAGATAGTTTATTCAATCTGGCTTTGGTACCAGAAATTCATACATTGCAATTACGTCAAATTTTTATTTTCGTCCCTAAAACCGTCTGCATGATTTTTAAGGCAAATGTGCCCCAAAACGTGAAATGCAAATTCTGAAAATGTAAAATCATATGTACTGTAATTTACATGAGTACATTATCTAATGTACGAGTAGGTACGAAAAAGAATAATAAGTAGCTTAGGTATAGGTAGTACATGTTTTATTGGGTCAAAATTTACATTGATGACCAGGACAAGTAAGGATGGCATAGGCGGTAAAAAAGGCGACCCGTATGCACTTAACCCTCCGTTTACCATTTCATAGGACGGCGTCCTAGTGGATCACTTTATTGGCATTCTTTCTAAGCTTCCGTATCCCTGTGTCTAGAACTTTGTCTAGCCTCGTTTTGGCCTCAAGTTACATCGTTTTTAATGGTTTGGCTCCACACATGGGCGTGGGATGGTTTGGGGTATGCACTCCCCCAGAAGTTGAAATACCCCCCAGAAATCTAAATACCCCCCAGAATTCAAATTTTGAAATTTTTTGCTTTTTTAGTAATTTTTTGATGTCATTGGATAATGCTCGATGAGAAACGTCGAAAAATTATGTTTTTTTCGCCATACGACCACTTTTGAGACCATTTTTCGACCTTTGAAAATTTTTTCCCCCAAGAATTTCGGTGCTGCCCACCTATGTTCAGCTCTATCTGTTTCACATATGTATGTAAGTTTGGGCATGAATTTTAAGAATTTTTCTTTAAAGTAAGCCGACGGATCACGATAATTATATGTATATCAAGTCATACTATGATCGCAATCTGTCGGCTTATTGTCGGACACACTTTTAAAAATTTACTAGCAAATGGGGCGCTTCGCTGCCCCATCTGCTAGAGTGTTTGTAATCAAATAATATCTTGACCAAACCAGTAATTAGTATAAATAATTGAATGACTCTGCAATGGATCGGCGAACGGTTTTTATATTTTTTTATATCTAGCTGAGCTGCCCGGCTTTGCCCTGGCTAAACTTAGGCCTGATAGCTGTGTGGGATTGAGATGTCTCTTGTATTTTTTTTATTTTTCGGGACTTTTGATGTTTTTGGGATATTTCTAAAAATTGTTGGTAAACACATATTGTATTTTTTAAATTTTTTAAAACTGTCTTTTGTCAACCATTTCTTTGATTAAATCCATATTTCTGACGTTATAGAATAGTTCTGAGAATTCTTTATCCTAAATCATATTTTTGATGTTCTGGGATGTTCTGGAAATTATACCATTAGATGGTTTAGGATGTTTAAAAATTTTGTTTGATCATAACCATATTTTTAACGTTTTGGAATATTAAAAAAACTTTTTTGGTCCAAAACCATACTTTTGATGTTAGGGTGTTTAAAAATTTTTTTGGTCAGAACCATTTTTTTGATGTTTTGGGATGTTTAAAGATTTTTTTGGTGCAAACCATATTTTTGATGTTTTGAGGACACCAATCTTACAGCACAGGATATGTTATAGCACTGGGTATGGTATATCACGTCCTATCTAGTAGCATGGGGTATCCTGTAACACTGGGTATGTTATATCACGTCCTATCTTATAGCATGGGGCATGTTATATAACGTCCTATTGTATAGCATCGGGTATGTAAATCACGTCCTATTGTATAGCATTGAGTATGTTGTATCACGTCCTATCTTATAGCGTCGGGTTCAACTTTGTACAATTGCCCTCATTGTAAACAAATGCAAAAAGTTGCATATTAAATTAGCCGCTAGAAGCAAAAACATTTGGATTTGTATTTTCGAAAGCCGCATGTTTGCTGCTTTCGATTGCTTCTGCATTAAATTTCACGCGCGCTGGTTTACAAGGTCCAAAAATTTTGACTTGGTGCAAGCTCTTTTTCAGTGATTAATCATGTTTATAAGTACCCGTACGTGATTTCCTTTCAGCCCGTCTCATACATGTTTTATGATGCCAGATCGTATTTTTAAAGTATCGAATATGGAATCAGCGGTCCCAGAAACCCCAGGGGCCAAATTTTGGAAACAAGAGTCAATCTGTGCTTCTGCAAAAAGACAAAAACCTAAATTTTACGCCTATGCATAGGGTACCTTTGGGCTCCCGTATCTCAGAAACCAATCCGAGAATTTTTTTCAAATTCTACAGTAAGATCAGTCATAAGATATCCAATAATTGTTGGAAACTTTAAAAAAATTCATCCGCTGCGATTTGAGATATTAAATAAAAATACACTTGTAAATCACATTTTTTACGGCTTCACATCAGTTTACACTGTAGTGTAAAGTGGTTCACACCAGATCGATAGCGCATAAAAAAGTTGATCTAGGATGGCTTTAAAATTTTACCCTGCGGCAATCGCATAAGCGGCTAGAGCTACCAAAACCTTTTACATAAATCCATAGTTTCCGGGTTTCAGGAGTCCGATCGAGCCGTTTTAATCAAAAAATTGTAATTAGCGCCCAAGAATACCCATCGAATGAAAATATAAGTATCACAAAATTATTCAGTAAAAACTTTTTGCCTCACACACACACACACACACACACACACACACACACACACACACACACACACACACACACACACACACACACACACACACACACACACACACACACACACACACACACACAACTCGAAATTAATATTATAGATGCCCAAACTTGAGTGAAACATGAGCATTTTTCGGCCTATTTAGGTATAGGTGCCTACATCGCCAATTGTTGTAATAAAAGATTCAGTGGTTCATTCTATTTCATATTTTTAAATGCACTCCCTAGTTGTGTTTAACACAACACACATCTACTTTTTCTTGTCTTTACATGAATGTCCACTATAGTCTGTTTCACACAGCTTTGATCATAAATTTTAAAGCCGTCGCCGACAATAAGCTGACAGATTGCGGTTACAGCATCATTAATCTGACATAGGTCATAATTATCGTAACCCTCAAGTTACTGTCGTTGAAAATTCTTAGAATTCATGCACGAAGTTATGTGAAACGGACTATACGTATGTGTCTATTCATATGCATTGTAATAGTTTTTAGTTGTTATTCTTTTTCAAAATAGAATTTTCATAAAAAGTAGAATGCATATCTAGAAAGAGCATAAAAAATTGCATACAGTGAAAGGAATAATTGCCAGATTAGGCGCGTAAAAAAGGTGTACTAGCTTAAATAGAGTAGGGCGGCGTCCTGTGATGGTCACCCTTTTCGACTGCAAAAAACATGATCGTAAACGGAGGGTTAATATGATTAGCAATACCATCTTATAGTCTGTTTCACATAACTTCGTGCATGAATTTTAAGAATATTCATCGGCAGTAAGCCAGAGGGTTACGATAATTATATATTAGATCAATTGCTATAATCGCAATCTGTCGGCTTATCGTCGAAGATAATTTTAAAATTTATGACCGAAGTTGTGTGAAACAAACTATAGGATCAGATTTAATGAGATGATCGTGGATTTTAATTTTGAAAAATTTAAGTATATTGGTTTTTATTTTGCATCGCACGAAGATTTTCAAGATACAAAATATAAAGGTACGTATGCGCCTCGTAAATACAATTTAAGGCTCCTTTTTCGTCATCAAATTCTCGCCGGCCTTCTGGGCTCACGAATTCGCCGACTGATTGAATAAAGGCGATTGAGTAGGGGCCACCGACTGGTTGAACGACGAAATGATCATCGATCGAGTGGGCGATGAAGTGGTCATCGGCTGAGTAAATAATAAACTGGTCATCGGTTCAGTGGACGATGAATTGGTCATCAGTTGAATGGACGATGAACTGGTCATCGGCTGAGTGGGCAATGAAGCGGTCAATGGCCGAGCGGACGATGGCTCGCTTGTGTTGTGTGTGTAGCAGGTCTTGTTGAGTAAACATACTGATCTGAGTGATAATCTTATGTTGTTCAGTGTGAAAAAGGCGCCGCGATAAACCGAATCACTGACGTTATGGCTGCTCCTGCAACCTTTGATTTCCAGACAAGTACTCCGCGTTTTTGCGCATTCTGACGTTCAAGACGCAGCCGCATATTTCCACTTTCCTTTCGTTATGCTGGCACAGTCCGAGTTCCACTGGCAAACTGATAAAATAACATAATGAACGAGATTAAAGGGCCATTGATAAAAAAGTGGAAATTCGGGATTCGGCACCGAAAAAATAGAGGCGTAAATATTTTTTCGGCTTTACAACGATGAGTATCATTATGGGACACCAACACGCGCAGCTGCCAAATTTTAAGGTCCGATACAGGACGGAATCACGAAAAATTGCTAAAAAATTTTATCGGTCGGGTCAAGTGGGCCGGGGGCGGGTTTCGGGTTCTGGGGGTCTAACTCCACAAACACTTCATCTCCCTTATCTGTATGTACCAGGTGTTATAGGCAAGCACCGAAAAGCACTATTTTTGACGTTCCTGACGATGTTAGTCTGATATCTAAGATCGTACAAACCCGAAACCGATTTTTCTGAAAGGTGTTACGGGTAAATTTTATAACGCTGGTTTATAATGTTATAAAACTGATTGTAAATCGTTATTTTGGGCCGATTTTATCATTTAAAATTTCTCAGCACCTCTGCCTGACCTTATGACATACATTCCATTATTTATACTATAGATTTCATTTTTATGCATAATGTATGTATGACTCACGAATAAACAATATGCTGAACTGACAAAAAGCGTTACATATTAAAATTATATTAATAATAATAATAATAATATTATTATTATCATTTTTATTATTATGGTCACTATTATTATTATTATTATCATTTTTATTATTATTATCACTATTAATATTATTATTATTATTTATTATTATTATTATTATTATTATTATTATTATTATTATTATTATTATTATTATTATTATTATTATTATTATTATTAATTATTAATATTAATTTTTGGTTTTTTACTTGTCGAATAAATTGGCGACCGTAGATTGTGTTGATGCTCGCGCTTTGATTTTCAGCACATTGAGCGATATCGTTGTAAATTTTGGCTTTCAAGGCGTCAATGCACGTGAGGAACGGTGATTCTTCTTCAGCTAGTGAAGCAATCGCGATGAATACTGCGCCAAACGTTGCCCATAAATAGTAAGGCATGCTAAAATCGAATCAAATGGCTGCAATAATAAATAAAACAAGAGCAGCAAGTCGAACATCGTATAGATTTCTCCAAATTTTTAGAAATAAAATGACTTATTTTGCTCTTATTTTTTAAAACAAAGGAAAATTTCATGGAAAACTGAATTTACAATAAAGAAACTTAAATTGGCTGGAAATAATAATTAATTAAAGTCGAATTAATCAAATCTATCTCAATTTGAAGTTTTGTAGATTTGGTCTTAAAAAATAAAATTCTTAGAAAAAATGTTTTGTCTTGTTTTGACTCTTTCTTTGAAATAAAGCATATCATAAGATCAAACGCGTGGTACTGATCTGCGTTGGTGTACAATATATGGAGAAACAATAACATTTTCGGCATTTTATGTGAATTCATGTGCATTAAACTTCCTATTAACGACTGTACAATACTTATCGTAATTTCGCTTAACAGCGATTTAGTGGAAAAAATAATATTCCTGATTTTTGACAAAAAAATCTGTGTATGCAGTGCATGTAAAATCTGAATCATTCTGGGCAGAGGCAGATCCTGCGAAATACGATGTAAGTATTATACCATTATTTCAGTTTCTTAAACATTGTTTTGATTTTTTTCTATATTTTGTTAATATGAGATAAAAAATATCGAAAAAATTATTCTTCGGAAACAAAATCAGTTTTTCGTTCTCTTCCAATTCACAGAATTTTTGAATGCTCGAAGCATTTAATCGCCCCACCCATACACGTAACGGCTCGAAATTTTGGTCTGGGTTTTCCGCTTCGGACATTCTTAGGGTAGGAGTAAATAAACTACAGTGTTTGGCAACAAATGGGCAAAAGCACGTACATACGGTCAACAAAATCAATCTTTTCGGAAAAAATGGGGGAGAGTCAAAACT
This sequence comes from Mermis nigrescens, assembly GCA_036768485.1. NCBI lineage: Eukaryota > Metazoa > Nematoda > Enoplea > Mermithida > Mermithidae > Mermis > Mermis nigrescens. The sequence goes on along the minus strand of JAVLUZ010000154.1, from coordinate 29,047,497 downwards.
TTTATGGCTTTGGGGGATGAGTGGGGTGCCCAAATTTGGGAAGGGTCCCCTTCTCCTCCCTCTTACAAGTGCGGCCCCATCCCCGATCGATTGTAATCTGACTTGCGCAACATCCACATTCGTTTGAAGATATTCATAGTTAAAAGAAAGTTAGTAAAAATGATATGTATGTGATAGAAGGAAATGGCATAGATGCACATACTTTGGTCAATCAAGCGATTTTCATTCGAATCGAGAATAAACACAAAAAATTTAGGGTCTGGTAGGGCCAAAATCAAACAATAGCGAAAAACTCCGAAAATTCAATTTTGGGGGTCAACAAATTCTAAGTCGCCTCGCCACCTTACGGTAGCAGTATCGTTATTGATATGTGTTGTACCTATATAGCATTTAAAACTTACCTTTATAATTACAAATCGACACTCTAATTTTAGTGAGCAAAAATTAGCTGAGTGGATTTTTCATTTCTACAGTGAATTAGATAGCTACCCTTAGGAAATTCTCTTCGCGATTCAAAAAAAATATATCAGATTGTAGATTTTTTAATTTATACAATGATGAACGATGGAAGAAAAGTTAAAATGCCTTCAAGTTAGCTAACCGAGTTCATTAACAAGGCTATATTGTATATGGGCTCCGTTTTATAATACCAGACCGACTTAAATATTCGTAACTTATCGGTTTTTGCTATTTCAACGGCCGTTGCGAGAAAAATTTTGGAAAAACAAGCCTTTTAAAGGATTATAATATCTAATTTATTCATTTCGCTTATAAAACCTATTATGTCGCTTTAGCCTCGCATGCAAACAAGGAACCGTTTGCATCAGACACTTTATTATGTTTACCGACTGTCTATGTCGTATCCTTTTTATGATATTATACCTTGTCATAGTGTTTTGCTTGATAACCATAATTCACAGCTTTGACAATAATTAAATAACTAAAACGTTCGATCCCTTTTTAGAAGACTAAAATTTTTGAATTTTTCATGCCTTCGCGTGTTTCTGTATTTTGCTTAATTTTTTGTCGTTAAAGCTCAATTATTTTACGGCGTTTTATTATTTAAGCTCTTTTTGCGCCCACTCTCAATAAGTTATAATGTAATTTTTTAAGGCACATTTGTACTATTTTTTGCGCCGTTCTGCTTTCGTTTTACTCAATCGTATGTCATCTTTCCTATTTTTTTACTTGTTTATGCTTTATTTATGTTTCCTTCTTTCTTTCTTCCGTTTTTTCGATTTTCGCATAATGATGGCTTGCTATTGATCGATTTTCGAGTTTTCGGCTATCGAAAATGTATGAAACCCAAAATAAGCCAAAAGTGATCATTATGACCATAAACGTGCAGCAGGATGACGAGTACACATGGACGTGGGGGTTTAGGGGATTCGCAATCCCATAGAAGTTGAAAAAACCCCACAGATTGATGTAGACCCGCAAGCAACATTCTTCGCGATTTCACCTAACCAACCTCCCAGAATTTTCTCGCTGCTCATGTATGATGTCGAGCAGAAACCAAAGAAAATTTCAATGACATTTTTATACCTCTACACATCGGATAATAATGTTGAACACATGGCTTTTTTAACTAATGCTATAATGCGAAAAAATTATTTTTTCAGAAATGAATCGATTTTTCGTTCTGAATTGCAAAGGTTGAAAACTTTTTGGACTTTTAAAACATTCACATCGCCATCGATCAATTGTAATCCTATAGTGCGACATCCAAATGTTCGTACCGAGATTATCATAAAGCTAGAGAAAAAGAGAACCTGCAAATAATAATACCATATATTTTGCATTAAAATCATGCACTTTTTATTGGTACCAAGAATAAAAAAACAAATATAAATTAAAGTTAAGGTCTCCCGATTCGGATAATATCATATTTGAAAAACTATACTCTTTGGGCCTGATGAGCATGAAAACACCAAAAGTTTTAAATTTGGGAGTTTTAAGCCCCTCGCCCTCTCATAATGGTGGATACGATGATCACAAAAGCTATTTAATACTAATTTTAATAACAAGACTGAACACCCTATCGCTGAAATGCTACGTAATGTAAGCGGCATTTAAAACTAATTTTTGTGATTCGAAATCGACAGATTATCTTAGTACAATAAAAACTGGCTGAGTGGATTCTTAATTTTTAATTAGAAGTGTGGTCTATACCTTTTGACGGTCCTCTTAGTGGTTCAATGAAAAATATGTCGGCCAGCGGATTTCGCTTAGTAATTACTGATAAACGGATAAACGACGAACCGAATCGAGTTCAATAATAAAACTGCATATGTACGTGCGCTTAGCAAAGATTTATAAAAAAAATTTAAAAAACCAGTCTTATTCTAACAGAAAAATAATGTTTAATTTATTCATTTCAATTGTACTAAACCTCTTGTGTCGCTTTAAGTTTACCGATAACTGGCGGCTCTGAGGAGCCACAAGCTCTGTGTTTACCGTCTGTCTGAATTATATGCTTTTTTCATATGATATAGGTTAGTTTGTGTGGTATACTACGCTTTTGCGTGAAATCCACAGCTCACAGCTTTTCTAACTCAACAATAGGAGCGTTTGATATGGTACTCTCGAAGGAGTGATAATTTTTGGATATACCTCGCTTTTCCGATTTTTTTGTATTTTCTACTTTTACTTCTCTATGTCCGACTTTTGTCTATTCTTCAGTTCTTTTCTTTTTCTCTTCATCTTAAAGATCACTTCCATTTATTCAACCTATATATAGCTGTCGACAAAACAGGATGATGTATGTATGTAGAGGTCTGAACCATATACGGGCAGCGGCCAAATTCCGGGGCTGAGTGGTGTAAAACCGACAAAAATCTCAAGAAAACATGCCGAAAATTTCAATTCCGGGGTCTATCGATTTTAGGGGTCTACCGGATACTCGTGGGAGGCCTAACCCTCTCCCAAAGCCCCCAATCATTGTGGTCGGACCACACCTGGGTGGGGGGTATGCACCTCTCCAGAAGTCGAAATACCCCCCAGAAATCAAAATACCCCCCCAGAATTCAAATTTTTGAAAATTTTTTTCGTTTTTTTCGCAATTTTTTGATGCCAATGGATAGTGCTCGATGAGAAACGTCGAAAAATGGTGTTTTTATCGCCATACCACCACTTTTAAGGCCATTTTTCGACCTTTGAAAATAATCTTGCACCTCGTCCACCTAGGGCCTAACTTTTCTTGCTAAAGCCCCACAGTCATTGTGTCGGGACTGCACTCAAAGAATCTAAGTGATCCCTGAATTCGACAGTACCCGAAATTAAATTTTTCTAAAATTCTCATTTTTTCCGATTTTCTTATGGTAATTAATAAAGGTCGATGAGAAAACGTGTGAAAACGGTGCTTTTGTTCTTTATAATTGGTACTTTTTGATTTAAAATTTTCACACCCCAGACTCCTGTAGCGCTACTCCTGTGCGGTCAGCGGCATACCAAGTGATAGTATGTATACTCTTGATATTTCCATCTATCTTAATTCGATTCACTTACATTTGAGGCTATTCAAATTTCGCTCCAAGACTTGATCACAGTGATGGCGAGCAATTCGAGAGTCGATATTGTCAATCTAACTGATTGTATGAAGAAATCGATTTTTAAAAAATCTCAAAGGACTTCGAGATGGATAAAAACGAAAACGATTTTGAAATCAACAAAAGAAATGAAATTGAATTGAAATGAAATCCAAAAATAATTCGTAAAAAATAAAATCAAATAGAAATTTTTTAAATCACAAGATTTTGAAACGAAATTTCCCGCTACTATTCGTGCTAGGTATGTATATCTACTAGTGATCTGCAAAATATATTGCGATTCTTGAGAGATAAGAAAATGTTTAAATTTTATAAAAATATTTAATTTTTATTTTTAGAGCGATGATCGTACATGAAGGTGGACCTTCTGCAGCTTCTGTGACCAATCAGAATGCGCCTAACGAACCATGCATAATTGCGGGCACATCAATGTCTATGATCAGTTTCATTTGACTTTGAGGTTTTTGAAAAAGTCTAAAGTGACTAGAAAAGTGTTTTAAAGTAATATGGTAAATATGATATTCTACAGTATGCCGAGTCATATAGAGACGTATGCCATTGTTAAGCTGCATGACTGCATCAAAAATTTAAACCACTTTTGTAGCCCGATTCTTGCGGGATAATTCAAAAGAAAACCGCAAAGTTGAATGAAACAGACTATAATATCTCTGAGGATTCAAATCAATGCCAAACATGAACTAAGCCTGCAGAGATGGAGCGAAAATCGCTTCGCAGCTCCGCAATTTTCGTCTTGCTCATTCAATCAGTCTAATTTACACAAAAATTATATTAGGCTCAAGCTACAGCATTCACCCATGCTAATCATCTATTTCATTGGAGCTGTCGACCATACGTGGGAAGCAGCCAAATTCTGGGGGTCCAATGGGGCGAAATTGCTAAAAATAGCACCAAAATTTAATCTGGGAGGGGAAGGGGGTTCATCGGCTTTTGAGGGTTTCTGCCGGATACCAGGGTTCAGACGGCCAGAACCTCATGCCCATGTGAATTATCCACTCTTCGTCCGTTCGCAAACGGTGAGGTGCTTGGAAATGCGCTCTCAGCTTGATTTTCTGTGCCGGAAAACATAAATTTTGTTTATTTTCTTTTTTTCTATTTTTTAGCAATCGTTAAAAATTTAAAAAATTCAAGAATAAAAATAAAAAACGATTTTTCTGACACCGGTATCATAATAATCCACTTCTGCGGTCCTCGTGCTCTATTGATGCTAGTTTCCAAAACTTAGGAGTACCTACACAAATATTAACCGTGACCTGCTGAATAAAATAGTATTCCTAATCGTTTTTATTAATTGGGCGACTTGGCACCATACGTGGGCAGCAAGAAAATCTCTGGGGGGGGGGTGCAAGATTTTTCAAAGGTCAAAAACTGGCCTTAAAAATGGTGGTATGGCGATAAAAACACCATTTTTCGACGTTTCTCATCGAGCACTATCCATTGGCATCAAAAAATTGCGAAAAAACGAAAAAAAATTTAAAAATTGAATTCTGGGGGGGGGGTATTTTGGTTTCTGGGGGAGTGCATACCCCCAAACCCCCCACGCCCAGGTGTAGTAGATACCATTTTCTACTTCAAAAAAACATGATCGTAAACGGATAGTCTGTTTCACATAACTTCGTGCATAAATTCTAAGAATATTCATCGGCAGTAAGCCAAGGGTTACGATAATTACATATTAGATCAATGCTATAATCGCATTCTGTCAGCTTATTGTCGAAGATAATTTTAAAACTAGCAAAGAAAAATGCTCCGATGGAACAAAAAGATGAAGTATACTTGGAATTGTGGATTATTAAGGATGTAAAAGGAGGGGACTAGGAAGAATCTACCGTAAAGTCGCAAAATCTGCTAAAAATCACACTTTCTCTAAGCAACGCAAAAAATCGAAGTATATTCTGCGGCCTTTAAAAGTATCCTTTTTAGAAATAATTTTCAAAATTTCAGATAATAAACGAAATCTATAAGTCTCCTTCTTTCAAATTGCTGGCAAGTAGCAACACTGACTAGATTCGTATCCTGATTGAAAGAAAACTTAGTGGTATTGTATTCGAAGCGTTTTATTTTGCTATGAGCTTTATAGCAAGCAAAGCAGGGGCCGATTGATTAGTGCACAGCTTTTAATCGTCACGGGCATGCTTAGCAAACTTATACATTTAGTCTGTTGTCAACTCTGTCAACGTCACGTTTCCAACTGTTTTAGAACCAACAATTCTTGCAATTGTTTTGGATGCATCTAGATGTTTGCTATTTCATTCCAATTGGCTTAGGAAGACCTGTGGTTACCTCGATAAATCATTTCCGCATAGCTGCATGCATAATCAGCTAACGCCGCAGCTTTTTCAGTCCATTTTTTATGGTTAAAGGCTTCATCTCTGACGAGCTGACCGCAGTAACATACTTCGATTCTATGCGTTGCTTAGAGAAAGCAGTGATTTTTAGCAGATTTTGCGGCTTCTCACGTAGGTCTTCCTTAAGTCCTCGCTACATCCTTAACAGTCCAATTCCAAGTATATCCATCTTTTTGATCCATCGGAGCATTTTTCTTGCGTTAGTACCTAAATTTTTAATAGCATGATTCAGTGCATCAGTCAGCAAAACACATACAGTAACATACCACAAGGTCAACAGAGCAGCAGTCCAAGAACGCGGAAAACAATATTGTTCTTGACAGATAAATAATGGCCTCTAAATTCTAAAAAAATAGTTGTGTTTAAAAAAGAGACTCCTAGATTTTATAACCGTCTACCTTTTGAAATCAATCAGACTGCATAGAATTTAAAACTGAGTTAGATATGCTCTTGATTGTCGGAAGTATAAAGTTTACTATTTTTTTATTAGCTATAGTAAATATATGTTACATTCTAAACAGTCCTGTAAGTTATAGAGGTCGTTCCACATTAAAATTAACTTGGAAACGACATATAACGTACCTACGGGACTTACTTTGGTACCTGGCTACACTTAGCGTGGTCAGGTTGCTTAGGGCGAAACTCCGGACTCAACCACACGACCCTCAATAACCACGGTCTCAAACTCCTCGGACCTAAATTCGTCCGTACCTACGGAGCTGTTGGCGGCTATGCCCTAAAAACCTAACGCAGTAGTAATTAGCAGCCCCCGGAATTTTCGCCCTAGGTCAGTTGACCTATTTTGGACCCAAATAATAATTAACGCAAAAGCTTTGTTAACTTGTTTTCGCCAGAGAATACCTATGGCGAAAAACTATTTTCTGGTTCCTACGAGCATGATGAACAGTGAAAACAGCAAAAAGAGCTCTAAACCAGCCGAAGTCATCTTACATAAAAATTATGAAATAATTTTTATGATTTTTAAATTGAAATTTGGGTGTTTGAATTTGCGATAAAGAAAATAATCAAAAGACAGTCACTTGGATTATTTAAGCCGAGTAATAAAATAACGACCGTCCACCAATTCCAAACTAAACGCAGAATCTGATCACTATGAAAAAGTTTTGTAAAATGAGCTTGCTAAGCAGAGTTGTAAACCAAGAGAAACTTAAAGTTAAAACCTACCATTAAATTATGAGAGAATTATAAAAGATTTTAAACTTCAAGAAAATGGAAAGGCGGGATGTTGGTAAATTAGAAGGCAAAGATTTTCGGCAAAAATTCAAAAACTTCACGCAAATATCAAATGTAAGGAACACTAACGCTTTGATTTGGTAGTAAAATAAATTTGTAGTATAGACTACATATAAACAACAAATGAATAGTGCAAACTTTACACAACTACTAGGTGTAGAGAATACTTAACAGTTTACGGCTTATTAATGTACATGATTACAATAAAGCTGCATATCTTTGTCGACTTCTGTGCACAGTAGTGTGATTGCTGGTTCATTTTAAACCACTTTTGCAGGCAATTTACATCAATTAAACGATAGCTCTCCATGTGCAAGATTTTGTGAAACATATTATAAACACGGCTAAGAAAGATTTAACTTTAATGCAACCCATTTAAGACAAAATTACATCTCTTCAATGATCTAAGGACACTTGAACATAATTTTTAAATCACTTTAGATTACTTTTGAGGGTAAACAAACTCACTTAATTGATGTCTCACATATGAATCCTTGAAAATTTCTTGACTTCAGTTACAAAGTCTCTGCAAGTCTATCGAATTAGGGTTAACACGTAACGTAAACTTTACACAAACACATAGCGTAAAGAATATTTTAGTCGGATTCGTAATTTTGATATTGCTCCGATATTTCTTTCAACATTTATGGAAAAATGAGTCTCCATAATGTTTTAAAGACAATAAACATTAGGTTTAAACCACTTTGCAATACTGCTGAGTGTAAGCAAGCGCGCCCAATTGACGTATATATTTCATTCCTGTAAATTTTTATATCTCAGGAAAAAATTTCGATTTTTGCAATGCTCGTAGAACAAAGGCTAACATGCAGTGTAAAAAATTACTCGGATATTATGATCAACATTCATGAAAAAATTATGTCTCTACAATGGTCTGAGGACATATAAACAATGAGTGTAAACTACTTTACATCACTGTTGGATGTAAACAAACGCGCCTACGTGACGTCTCACATTTGATCCTTTGAAAAACTTCTAGGCTCCAAGAAAAAATTAGGTTTCAGGAATGCTCAAAAACGAAGATAAATACATATGTAGTGTAAACTTCATGTAAACACCTAGTGTAAAGAAGATTTTAGTCAGATTCGTAATTTTGATATTGTTCCGATATTACGATTAATATTTATGACAAAATTAAGTCTACATAATGTTCTATGGGCAAACTAACAATTGGTGTAAACTACTTTACAGCACCGTAGAGTGTAAACATATGCGCCAGACTGGCATATCAAATTTGGTTCCTGGTCCATTTCTAGACTTGATAAACGTGTCCCTGACTCGTAACCGGAGAAGCAGGCAGAAAAAACAAGACAGAAACGCATTTAAAACTCCAAATTTTTGACTTTACACTCGGCTAAATATTAATGTATAGACAATTTGCTTTGACATGCACCCGATATAAAGCACTTTATTTTCATTCTATTAGACTTATCTCGACTTCTGGACGGAGAGAGTGGCGAACAAAAACGCAACAAAACGTATTTTCCATCATTTAGAACACTGTAAACTTTAAAATTCCGTACCGAACTCCCCATTGAGTTTAAAGAAATTCGGTTTGGTACAATTTGTAGCTTTTAAATCGTAGTATATTCCTGTGTGCCGAAATTCGCTTGCAAAAATTATTTGGCATGATTTATCAATCAAAACTTCGGAAAAAACGTGTTTTTTCAGCCCATTTTTTACCTCTGATTTCGAACTTTACACCGCCATAAGTAACTCAATATTGCGTTTTTTTTAAATGCGGTTTGCTGCGATGTGTAGCCTCTGAGAAGCACTTTATTACTGCTGTCTTCATTCACTTTAACTCATATGCGGGAAAATTTGGCAGAGAAATCTTAGTTAAAATCCGTTTTTTACACCATCCACTAGAGTGTAAACTTTAAACCCCAGGATCTAACTCACCATAGAGCATAGAAGACTTTGCTTATATGCAGAATGTAGCCCTTGATCCGCTCTACATTTCTGTCAGAAAACATTTTGAAAAACCTCATAACCGGAGTTAGTATCGGACATAGGCAGGTTGAAAACTCGACCAAAAAGTGCTTTTTCAATCCCCAGATTTTCGCACTCTTTACACTGCCGTTCGATAAATAATGCGAATTTCAAAAAACAAAAAGAGTAGTCATCTGTAGAATTCATCCTCTATTATCCTATTCTGTTCAATTCTTCGAGTCATCAATACTCAGTTGTCCACATGCCGCAGTAAAAAGGTCCCAAAATTTGTCCTATGTTATAACGTTACACAAAAACTTTACACCTTCTTTACACAGTCAATTTGAGTTTCAAGAAAAACAAAAAAACACGGGCAGCGAATTTTTTTATTATCTTTCTTTTAAAAAAACCGCACCTTCTAGAAGTGTAGCTGCGGGAGGGGGTGCACAGGTGTTAGGGGTACCCAAGTATATTATAGGTACGCGCTAACAATAAACCGCCTCTAAATTCGAGAATATTACTTTAAAAGAAAAATTAAAAAAAGTCTCCCCTAGATTTTTTTAACCGTCTACATTTGAAGTACACAATCAGACTGCATAGAATGCAAAACTGAGCTAGATATGCTTGATCCGCCATGAAAGCTAGCAAAAAAACCGTCTAATTTACACTCCCTGTGCAACAACCAATGAGTGTAAAGAAATTTTAAGACCAGATTCGTAACCTACTAATTAGGGAAAACATTTTTTAAAAAAATTGGCCCTCCGCAAATTATTTGAATTTTTGGTGTAAACTTTACACACTCACGACGCATACTCCGTGTTGAGTGTAAACAAGAAAAAAATGGGGGCACTAAGTTTTTTTCATTATCTACCTTTTTAAAAAAACCGCACCTCTCAGATGTGTGCCGTTATAGCTGTGAGGGGGGGACACAAATTTCTGCACTCGCTGTAGAAAAACATATAAGAAAAAAGGATGTGCCAAGTATATTATAGGTAGCGCCATCGCGCTACCTATGATTTATGACCGAAGTTGTGTGAAACAGACTATAGGATCAGATTTGTTGTGAGATGATCGTGAATTCAAATTTTAAAAAATTCTAAAAAAATACGGTTTTTTATTATGCATCATTCGAAGATTTTCAAGATACAAAACTATATAGGTATGAACGTATGTTGCCTTGTACATATAATTTAAGGCTTCTTTTTCGTCATCAAATTTTCGCCGGCCTTCTGGACTCACGAATTTGTCGACTGATTGAATAAGGGCGATTGAGTAGGGGCCACCGACTGATTAAACGACGAAATGATCATAGATCTAGTGGGCGATAAAGTGGTCATCGGCTGAGTAAATAATAAACTGGTCATTGGTTCAGTGGACGATGAATTGGTCATCAGTTGAATGGACGGTGAACTGGTCATCGCTTGAGTGGGCAATGAACCGGTCTCTGGCCGAGTGGACGATGGCTCGCTTGTGTTGTGTGTGTAGCAGGTTTTGTTGAGGAAGCACGCTGATCTGAGTGATAATCTCCAGTTGTTCAGTGTGGAATAGGAATTGTTATAAACCAAATCACTGACGTTATGGCTGCTCCTGCAAAGCTGGATTTCTGCAAAGACTTCCGCGTTTTTGCGCATTCCGACGTTCAAGACGCAGTCGCTATATTTCGGCACCTCCTTTCGTGATGCTGGCGCAGTCCGCATTCCACTGACAAACTGATAAAATATTACAATAAACGAGATTAAAGGGCCAGTTTTGAAAAACGTGGAAATTCGGCGATTCGGTGCCGAAAAAATTAAGGCGCAAGTATTTTTTCAGCTTTACAGCGATGAGTATCATTATGGGGCACTCATGGCACGCGCAGCTGCCAAAATTTTAAAGTCCGATACGGGACGGAATCACGAAAAATTGCTAAAAAATTTATCGGTCGTAGGTCAACTGGGTCGGGAGGCAAGTTTCCCGGGCTCCTGGGGGTCTAACTACACCAGCATCTTCATCTCCCTTATATGTATATGTACCAGGTGTTATGGGCAAGCATCGAAAACACTATTTTTGACCTTCCTGACGATGTTAGTCTATTATCTAAGATCGTGCAAACATAGGGGAAATTCAGAAACCGATTTTTCAGAAAGACGTTACGGATAAATTTTATAACGCTAAGCTTATCTACCATATATTTTTGAAAGTTTGTTTGATTGTAGGCGACGTATGTTTGTGCCGGGTTGGCTCCGGCCCAACGAAATTCTGGTGGGCTGATATTTTGGGGCCGAGGTCGGTCCAATGGGGAAGGAGCCGTAGCGATCTTGAAATTTCGACAAACGCACCCATTGGCCCTGGGCAGGGAAGGAGCAGGGTTTGGCCCCTGTGCTATAAGCCTCCACGATTTCGGAAGATGGCCGATTTTTTGCTATTTTTTTCAAAAATTAGTTTATACTGTTTGTATAGGGATACCCCGGCCAAGAGGAGCATGCCTGGCGACACTATGTACATTGTTATATGTTATAGCATTGGTCGGCACTGTGAAACATTAAAATACGGGTTTAACCAAATGATGCTATAACATAGGCAATTTTATAAGATAGGCATGGTATGAGATACTATGTGCAACAAGATAAGCAATGCTATAAGATAGGACGTGATATAAGATACTCTGTGCTACAAGGATAGGCAATGCTATAAGATAGAACGTTATAAAAGATACCCCGTGCTACAAGATAGGCAATGCTATAAGATAGGAAGTGATATAAGATACCCCGAGCTGCAAGATAGGCAATGTTATAAGATAGTATGGGATATAAGATACCCTGTGCTACGAGATAGGCAATGCTATAAGATAGGTTTGGTATAGATACCCTGTCTGTGCCATAACATGCAGTGATATAAGATAGGAGATACCATCAGCTATAACATATCACGTGATATATGACACCCTTTGCTACAACAAACAAAAAATTTTTAAAACATCAAAAATATGGTTTGACCGAAAAAATTTTTCAAAACATCCTAAAACATCAAAAATATGGTTTGACGAAAAAATTTTCCAAAACATCCTAAAACATCAAAAATATGGTTTTGACGAAAAAATTTTCCAAAACATCCCAAAACATCAACAATATGGGTTTTATTAAAAAAATTTCCAGAACACCCCAGAACATCAAAAATATGATTATGGCTAAACAATTTTCAAAACCATTCTGTAACGTCAAAAATATGGATTTGATCAAAAAATGGTTGACAAAAGACATTTTAAAAAAATCCAAAAATAAAATATGGTTTGTACCAACAATTTTTTAGAAATATCCCAAAAACATCAAAAGTCTTGAAAAATAAAAAATACAAGAGACATATTAATTCCATATAGCTATCAGGCCTAAGTTCAGCCCGGGCAACGCCGGGCAGCTTAACTAGTAATGTTATAAAAACTGATTGAAAATCGTTCTTTTTGGGCCGATTTTATCATTTAAAATTTCTCAGCACCTCTGTCTCGTCCTCATGACATACATTAAGCATAATTTATACTACAGATTTCTTCATTTTCATGCATTCAGATATATGTATGACTCACGAATAAACAATATGCTGGACTGACAAAAAGCGTTACATATTAAAATTATATGAATAATAATAATATTATTATTATTATTATCATTATTATTATTATTATTATTAGTAGTCTCTCTATTATTATCATAGATATTATTATTATTATTATTATTATTATTATTAATTATTATTGTTATTGTTTCGTTTTGTACTTGTTCATGAAATTGGTAACCACCGTCGTGTTGATGCTCGCGCTTTGATTTTCAGCACATTGAGCGATATTGTCGTAAATTTTGGCCTTCAAGGCGTCAATGCACGTATGGAACAGAGATTCTTCTCCAGCTAGTGAAGCAGTCGCGATGAATACTGCGCCAAACGTTGCCCATAAATAGTAAGGCATGCATAAAAATCGAATCAAATGGCTGCAGTAGCAAATAAAATAAGAGCAGCAAGCTCGAACATCGTTTAGATTTCTCCAAATTTTTTTAGAATTAAAATGACTCATTTTTTAAAACAAAGAAAAATTTCATGGAAAACTGAATTTACATTAAAGAAACTTAAATTAGCTGGAAATAATAACTAATCAAAGTCGGAAATAATTAAATCTATCTTAATTTGAAGTTTAGTAGATTTATTCTAAAAAAAATAGAAATTCTTAGAAAAAATGTTTTGTCTTGTTTTGACTGTTTCTTTGAAAAAAAACGATCTGCGTTGGTGTACAATATATGAAGAAGCAATAACATTTTTCGGCATTTTATGTGAATTCATGTGTATTAAACTTCCTATTAATGACTGTACAATACTTATCGTAATTTGGCTTTGCGAGTGGAAAGTGTGATTTGGTGGAAAAAATAATATTCCTAATTTTTGATAAAAAAATCCATGTATTTATGCATGAAAAATCTGAATAATTCTGGGCAGAGGCAGTTCTCTGCGATGTTAATATGTGATCAAAAATATATCGAAAAATTATTCTTCGGAAACAAAATCAATTTTCATTCTCTTCCAATTTACAAATTTTCGAATGCTCAAAGCATTTAATCGCCCCACCCAAACATGTAACGGCTCGAAATTTCGGTCTGGGGTCCCCGCCTCTGACATTCTTAGGGGGAGTAAATAAACTTCAATGTTCGGCAACAAATGGGCAAAAGCACCTACAAACGGTCAACAAAATCAATCTTTTCCAAAAAAACGAGGGAGAGTCCAAACTTTCCTGGCTCTGGGGGATGGGTGGGGCACCCGAATTAGGAGTAGGGGATCCCAATCTCCTCCCCTGTTACATGTGCTGGCAACACCCCCGATCGATTGTAATCAGACTTGCGCAACGTCCATATTCGTATGAAGATATTCATAGTAAAAAAGAAAGTTAGTACAAATGATGCGTATGGGATAAAAGGAAATGGCATAGATGTACTTTGGTTAATCAAGCAACTTTTATTCGAATCGAGAATAAATACAAAAAATTTAGGGTCTGATAGGGCCAAAATCGAAACGATAGCGAAAAAACTCCTAAAAACTCAATTTTTGGGGTTCTAACGGATTCCAAGTCGTCTCGCTACCTTTCGGTTTGGATGCAATGATCACATAATCTATATTCTGTTTCACATAACTTCGTGCATTTTTTTAAAGAATTTTCATCGACAGTTAGCCGAGGTTTACGATAATTATATATTAGATCAATGCTATAATCGCAATATGTCAGCTAATTATCGATGTACTTTCAAAATTTATGACCGAACTAGTGTGAAACAGACTATAAATACAAGTATTCCTTTATAGAGAGTGAGCTGTATCGTTATTGATATGTGTTATACACCTATATAGCATTTTGAAAATAACCTTTGTAATTACAAATCGACTGCTCAATTTTAGTAAGCAAAAATTAGCTGAGTGGATTTTTCATTTCTCACAGTGAATTAGATGAGCTAACTCTAAGGAAATTCTCTTCGCGATTCAATAAAAATATATCAGATTCTAGATTTTTTAGCTTATACGGTTTTCTCGAGGTGACCGACAGTCCCGGGTGACCGTCAGTCCCGGGTCACCGACAGTCCCAGGTGACCGGCAGTCCCGTCACCGACAAATTGTATAAAAAAAGATCTGTCAATCAAAAAAATTCCCGAGTGACCGACAGGTACACTGCTGGCCGACTGTTCCGAGTGGCCGATAGTCCCGGGTGGCCGAAAGTCCCAAGTGGCCGACTGCACCGGGTGGCCGACAGTCCCGGGTAGCCGACACTGTACCGGGTGATCGATAGATGGCATAAAAATTCCCAAATGACCCGGTTGTACTATTACTCTGAATATACGTACATACGTACGTGTGTATGTATGCACGTACATTTTCAAAATCAAAATACGTAATTTTTTTCATTCTCTAAGAATAGCAATAAAGTTTTCACCGGCATAAATGTGAATATATAAACTTATTCATTACCGTCAACTGGGGTTTCTTTGCCGAGTATGGGGTTATTTTGCCAATCAAGGTTTTTTTTATTGCAGACTGCTTTCATTGTCGCAGGTCGTGTGTGGTGCGCTATTTTTTGTTGTTTTCGATTTATTACGGTATTATTCATCTGGTAACAGAGAAAGAATGAATTCTTTAAGTTCTTTGTGTGTCTACTTCTTTCTGTGAGGGCTATCATTTTTTAGCAAGTTTTTATCAACTCATAAGTGTTCAGGCCACTCGGAAACCTGAAACAGATTGCTTTTCTTGTTTAGGCTTATCGAAACTAGAGATATTTTGCATCCAGAAAATGGTCTTTTCCATATTCTGTTTTATATAAAGTTTAAAAAAATCAGTTGGCAATGTTCCCCCGCAACCTATCGTAAAATGAAAAATTGTTTTACCTTATTGTTAAACCTCGAAAACTCATCAAAATAAAGGATTTAATTTATGTTTAAGCACTGACAAGAGTTTTGAATCGTGCTATTCAGTCTCTGAATAGAAATATTGGCAATCTGTCATCAAAACTAATATTGCCTAGGCTTAAATTTTTTGTATGTGACAAAGATTTTGGAGGCTTGTACAAAGATTTTGGAGCGATCTTTGTACAAGATTGTACCGCACAAAGTATAGGCGATTTTTGTTCTGCCTGCAACAGTGTATTTTTGAATCTGTTCAGGAGTGGCAAATTTAACCCATTTCAAGGTCAAACTTTGCCATACCACTTTTGTTGTAAATTATTCGCCGTTGTAGCCTGTTTGAGTAAAATAATTGTATGGAATACATTCAATAACTCGCTCGTTATGTTTTGGCAAAATTACACTATCCAAAAACAATTACATCATAAGTTATACTGAGAAAAAGCCGAAAAACGTGGCAATGTAACCCCAGTTGACGGTACATATTGTATATAAACTTATTAAATGTA
>JAVLUZ010000154.1:29021346-29031369 GCA_036768485.1 Mermis nigrescens | reverse complement strand
TTTCATCCACCCCCGAAGAAATGGGCGGACCTCCAAGCATTGATACCTCCAGCATTCGAGTTTTGTACCTTATAATGGGTGGACCTCCAAGCATTGATACCTCCAGCATCTCGAGTTTGTACCTGTTTGTACTGCCAATATGTAATAGCATGAAAATTTTGCTCACGAACATAAGCATGCCCTTCGTAGAGCAGCTTACGTTTGCCCTTTTCACTGAAGGCAAAATTAGCCATAAGCACAACAAGCTATATAGTCCAAGAAAGCTCAATGGTCAAATTTTGCTGAATGATTTCAATCATTCGATTAAGTCTTATATAGGAAATTGTTTGGATCACTGTCATGTTTGTGACATCTCATTAACCTACTGACCCTATTCTGCAGCAAGTTTTTTCCATTTTGTTCCTTATTAATTAATCTAAAACATTGCTTATTTCAGAAAATATGAATTTCTTCCATCTTGTTGATTATTAATCAGCCTCTAACATCACTAATTTCAGGAAACACATTGATTTATGACCTTTGTTTCTAACTCTCAAGTAACAAAGGAACAAACATGTTTTCACCCTATGTCGCATTCACCCAATTGTCGTATACACCAAATTGTCATTCACCCAATAGTCGTTCACTCAATTGTCATATTCACCCAATTGTCATATTCACCCAATTGTCATTCACCCAATTGTCGTGATCCCGGACTATCTGTATCATAGGAACCCCAGAACTAAATTTCTAGCAGTTTATCGTGATTTTATACTTTTAAATAAATATTCAAAAAGGTATTTTAAAGATTTTACATTACAAAAATAAATTAAAATGAAGATTGTAGATAAAAATTTGGGAATAATATCGTAGCGAAGCAAATAGAAAATGTCATATCTGATGAGGACTTATGAGAAATGAATTGCCACGAAGTTGTATTATCCGTGGAACACGACGAATGTATTACACTCAGCAGTACCCAACAATATAAAGTTTATTGACAGTAAGTAAATCCAGACTAACCAAGCTTGACGGTAAAGTGCTTAAAAATGCATATCAAATAAAATGAAATATTCAAAAGTATAAAATTGTAGAAATAATATAGTAATAAACAATATAGTATGAAAAAAGGTCATCATTATCAACACTTCAAACGTAGGAGGCTGTATTGACAACTCAGGTTTTTTAAAAAAGGCTTGATCTGATTGGCCTATCGGGGCGCCACCTGAGAGTTTACAGTACACTAATTTCTGTTGTTTTTTATTTTTTTGTATTTATTATTTATTTATTTTTTTTATTTATTATTTTATTTATTATTTCGCAGATATAATTTTTTATTTTATTATTATTTTATTTATTATTTATTTTTTTAAATATTTATTATCTATTTATTATTTTTTTTAATATTTATTATTTATTTATTTTTTTAAATTTATTATTTATTATTTAATTTTTAATATTTATTATTTATTTATTTTTTTAAATTTATTATTTATTATTTAATTACTCTTAGACGCCTTGTTGCGTAGTGGTAAACACCGTTGCACCTAGTGCAGAAGGTTGACGGTTCGAACCCTACGTAATACAACGTGTTTCCTCTTACTGGAGGCATGAATAAAACTCGTACATGAACACTTGGTAGTGACAGGCTGAAGGATAGCCGTAAGCCGACTTTAAAGTTCGATTTCCTATTCAGACCTCCAGTGTCAAACCCCTATAAACGGGACATATTGAACACGTTGAATGGGGAAGTTTAAGTATTATTAATTACTCTCTAAATCCATCAATTTATTCGTTGCATTCTTTACGGAAAACTTCAGTAATAGCCGTCAAAACTTCCCAGCATCGATCGCTCGTTTGAGCTAATATCGATTCCTTCATGCGACGGATCAATAAAGTTTGTTCGGTTAAGAACGTTTTCCGGTCAATGCGATAATTCATAAAAATATCGATCGATAATTGGAGAAATTTCGGCATTTTTTCCGATAATCCAACCATTTCAATCGATAAACCATCGCCGTCGTTCAACGCTTGAACGTTAATGGAATAACCGATTCGGAAAGCAGGATTTAATCGCTCTTTCAGTTGACGCTCAGCTATTTGAGCAAATATTTCGAATCTAATTCTGTTCCGCAAATTAGGAGTTTTGAAGAGAAAATTTATGTAAATTTTTGGGCGATCGTAACCAGCGTCGCTGAGCCTATAAAAAATCGATTAGCGCGATATGGAGTACAAAGCCATTATAAGAATTTAAAATTTAATTTATAACAAGATGGAAATGGTAACAAAAAAGATTCAATAATATTGATAATAAACTTAAAATAATAATCATAGTTTTAATCACGCAAATCGCCAAATAACTAAAGCGCAAGCATCAAATTTTACTGATTTATTTTAAGTTCGATGACAGATAGTGCGTAATGAATGGAAAACGATGAAGCGGAAAATTATGCGTCAATTATACGAAATTTTAACAAACGACGATCAAAATCTAGCTAAAGTTTTCAATTTGTTAGAGTAGAAGCACTCGAGCCTTTTATCACACAGCTATTTTTAATTAAACGGACTTCTATTTTAAATTATACATTTTGTAGAAAAATTTAAATTTGTTACTTTCATTGAAAAAAAACCGGTGTAAAAACCTAGTTTTCATTCAAATCCGTAGCCAATTAAATTTTAATATTTGATTTGATTTGTTTACCACAGGCGTTTCTTCGAATCCACGTAAATCAGCTTAGGGTAATAATGTGAGCTATTAAGCACGGAAGCATCGTATCGCGGAAATGTCAAATTTTTCGAAGGTGAAAATTCCTTCGGTTTCGGCAATTCTGCATCAGAATTATTAAGAGATTCGAGCTCGTCAATAAAACGTGACGGAATTTTTCTTGAGCTGAAGCGGCCTTTGTACCATTTGCCGATCCTATCAGTTTGGCCTGAACAGCCGGAGAAAAAATTAAAAGTTGTATTATGTGAATTAAAAATTTGCATAAAAAGGTCAATTGAATATAAAATGAGCCAATTCAATCGACACACTTTCTCAAATTTAGTTTTAGCGATGTAAAAAAATCGAGAGATCGAACATAAACAAAATCTCCAAATCACCTTCGACCATACGTGGACAGCATCGAAATTCTGGGAGGTGCCAGGTTTTTCAAAGGTCAAAAAATGGTCTTAAAAATGGTGGTATGGCAAAAAACACCATTTTCCAGCGTTTCTCATCGAGCACTATCCATTGGCATCAAAATTGCGAGAAAAAAACAAAAATTACTTCAAAAGTATTTTGATTTCTGGGGCAGGGGGTATTTTGGTTTCTGGGGGTGGGTGGTTCCGGCCTTCTGGGGGTGCATACCCCCTCAAACCCCTCCCTAATCCCAGGTGTGCCTTCGACACCCGAGCTATTTCCCGCATTAAATTCGCTACTTCCTTATTGAACCTCGGAACTGATAATGCTTATACTTTAACCCACCAATAAACGTATCTGAATTTATACATACGTACTCATCGCCCAACTACTCGATATAAATATTCTAAAAATGCTAATATTTCAAAACAAATATTATTAAAAAATGTGATGCAAAATTTAAGCCTACAAAAGTGAATAATTCAACGTTTGACAATTTAGATTCAAAAAATAAATTATTCAGCTCAGTTGACCACAAATCGATTACTAAAAACGACCGAAAATTTAAAATAAAAGATTAATCATAACGAATAATGACAAAAGTGAAGAGAATACAAAAAATTAATATATGTACGTGACCAACACTATAACGATGTATACAAATATTGCATAAGAACGAAAATTCAAAAAATAATAATGTGCTAAATAATGAGCATAATAATAATAATACATTATATGTACTTTAGATGTACCTCTGAATTTTTGCGAAGCAACAATATAGCTAAAATTGCGTGGACTCAAAAGCATCAGAGCGTTTTTTAACTGTTTTTCATCCTTGTCCGTTAATTGCTCATAATGGCCACTCAATGCTTTTCTGAGGCCAAACCAGCTTATTCCGAACGACACGCTGTACAGCAGATCCCATGCATTAGCCTTATCCTAAATCATGGATTCGTAAGAAAATACAGCCTGAAAATATGAGGGTATGATGAGTATTATGAAAATTTTATATGAAATTTATAAAATTTTTAAAATTATAAAATTTTTAACTCGAGGGTCTGCAGGGGTACCTTGAATTCTTAGACTTCAAGCTCCTAAACTCCATCACATAGCTGTTTGATGTAGGTATCAGATTTTTTAAGCACAAACAACGCAAAACAAAATTATTGTATTGCAGAGAGGAAAACCAATAGTATAAACCGAAATTGCCTATTTGCGATTATAAAATAAATATGCTTTATAAAGTGTTACCAAAAAATCAACATTTTTACGTCGTAAAACGCGATTTTTGAACATGTTTTTTCCTGACGAAATCAAACACAAGATAAAATATAAGTTTTGAGAACAATTGTACTTATGAATTCCAGCAACTACGTTAAGTATACGTGGGGTAATTGTAGTTGTGACAATTTAACGAACTATTTTGGTCTGCGAATGCTTAGAAGGAGGGACAAAGCAAAATTATTGCCAAAAAACTAACTGACGAAAATGGGAAATCTTTGCAGAGCCGCTTGAAATAACCAGCAAATTCTATACACAGTTCTAGCGATATTAAAGTTTATGCAATTCAAGTGAATAAAGCACTCTGGCTGAACCAAAGACCGACAAATTCCTAAAGAACCTATGAAAGATGACAAAAATTAAAATATCCGATTGTGTCTCAGATTCTCAAACCGAAAGCTGAATTACATAATTCAAAGTTGGTGAGATTAATTTCGAATACGATTTATAAAGCAAATATAAATAAAATTTAAATAGAACGTAAGTAATTAAAACGAATTGTAAAAACTCTCTTAAAAAACCATCACGTCAATAAACGGGCGGCAACCAAGTTCTGGGCGTCTAATGGGGCAAATTGCCAAAAATAGCAAGAAAACTTCAATCCCGAGGGGATCTATCGACTTTGAAAAGGTTTTTTAATTTCTTGTGGGGTCCAGACCATAGGTGCACAGCATTGATAATCTGGGGGTCACCCTTCTAGCGGATGTCAAGAATTGAGCTTTTTTGGCCAAAATAACATCAAAAACTGGTATAAGCGCTGAAATAGCGTTAAAACTACATTATTGCACCCGATTTTTCCTTCATTTTGCCTCATTTTCCCGAGAAAATTTTCAATTTTTCCATTCCGGTGGTCTAGTCTAGACCCCCATGCGCGTAGTGTCCAGTCCAGACTATATATTCATAGCATAGCCGATCAGGGGAGGGTGAAAGCTGGATCGTTTTTAGGCTAAAATGGCCTCCGAAGCTATTCCACATTTTCTGGTCAATGTTAAGCACTTTTGAGGAAAATTTCCAATTATCATCCATTTTTGGCCTTCATTTTGTCATAGTTTTCCCACGAAATTTCCCAATATTACATTCTCGCAGGGTAAGTCCCGGACAATAGGTGCACAGAATGGCCGCTGGTCAAGAATTGAACTTTTTGGGCCAAAATGACCTCAAAAGTGGAATAAGCGCTAAAATAGCGTTAAAAGTACGTTGTTAAACAGTTTCTGGTTAATTTAAAGCACTTTTGAAGAAAATTTTCAATTTTCATCCGTTTTTTGCCTTCATTTCGCTTCACTTTCCAGAGAAAATTTCCCATTTTTCCAATCTGACAGATGAGTCTTTACCGCTCGAATTCCCCAGCTTAGCTCAATTATGAATATTTATTGCGAAAATAAGCACATTTGACCGATAATTCTTAGACAATAAAGTTTAAAATGCAAGGGACTTTCGACCAGTGTCTGTAAAATTGTTGGCGGGTCAAAAAATTATGCTTTTTTGGGCCAAAATGACCTCGAAAACTGGTGTAAGCGCTAAAATAGCGTTAAAACTCTATTTTTCCAGTTTCCGATCAATTTGAAGCACTTTTGAAGAAAATTTTAATTTTTCATCCGTTCTTGGCCTTGATACTGCGTCATTTTCTCCACAAAATTTTCCGTTTTTCCATTCTAGGGGGTCACAACCATAGGTGGGCAGCAACTCTGGGGACGGGGTTGCAAGATTTTTTCAAAGGTCAAAACATTGTCTAAAAAATGGTGGTATTGCGAAAAAAACACCATTTCCAACGGTTCTTATCGGGCACTATCCATTGGCATCAAAAAAGCGCGAGGGAGGAAAACTGAAAAATTTTTAAAAATTGAATCAGGGAGGGTCATTTCGGTTTTGGGGGGGGGTATTCGGCCATCTGGGGAAGGGAGGAGTGCAAACCCCCCTCCACGTTCACGCGTGGTCAGGACCCCCAAAGCCGCTTTACGTGCATATATGGTACGGACCCCCAAATTTCTCCTTATGTGCATGTTGGATTGCTGACCGTACATGGGCAACAACCAATTTTCAAGGATTCTAATGGACCAAAATGTCAAAAATAGCACTACAAAATAAAAGCTGGGGTTTCTATCGATTTTGGCGGAGGGGTCTCTCAGATTCACCGGGGTTGCCATTTCCCAATGCCCATACGTGGTCCAGATCCCAAGACCCTTCCGCGCCCATGCGTGGTCAGCGCAGGTAGGTACGTCGGTATAAAATTCCATTCGTCGCTCAATGTTTATCTCGTCTTCCATCCAACGCTGAATCGATCTAGACTTGATACGATTTAAATGGGCGAATAACGCGCGCAATATCAAATCGTTATTAGCCACGCCGTATGACGTCAAATTGAACGCAAGCGAGAAGCGGCTGAGATTGGTCGATAATGGCAAATATGACAACTTTATATCGTTATCGATCGTTAGATTTTTATCTCGCAATAAAAAATGCCAAACTTCCTGGCCCTGTGTCCCGAAAAAATTTCTTCAAATATTCGACGGCGAAAGTGTTCGGTTGCAACGGAAAGCCGGGCAAGAGAAAATGAATTTGAAGCCACTGAGCGTCCTTATTCGCCGGAACGTGTCTAATCTCAAATCCTGAAGCAGACGCGCAGTTTTTCTTCGATTTTTTATTTTTTTTAATTTTGAATTTTTTCTCAACTCGATTCGTTTATACGCATACGTCTTATTATTTCGTTTATCGTCATCGACGCAGGCATCTTTTTAAAACTGAAGTTTGAACGAAAAATTCAACAAGAAATATGCATTGACTCTACAAAAAATTTTTAAATAATCGATGTATGTCCGAATATTTTTAAAAACCAATTATTCACACGCATCATCGATTGTTCAGTAAGTCGACGATAAGCCACCATAAAATCCTTTTTCTTAAAGTTAAGGTTGAACATGAGACAAATTAAAGAAAGTTGAACAGGCACGTAGCTGGCTGTCGTATTTTGGGGGACCAACACCATTTTTTAGGGACTAAGCCCAAAAAAGCCAAAAATAGTACAAAATAACGTTTAAAAAGTCCTATTTCTCCGATTTTTCTGAATTTTCCTTCCAGAAATACGTGCCTGAAGATGAAGCTACGTCGACTTCCAAAAAATAAATCACGTATCGTAGGCTCCAAGACTAATAGTGAATTCGGCGGATCCGATTTAAGATCGTAACTAAGCAGCGCCAAACCAAAGACTGCTAATTTTCGAAATTTTAATGAAGTTTGAACAAAAATTTCACGAAATCATTATTCGCTGATAAGATAAGTCTATCAGTATCAAAAATGTATGAGATATAGGAAATGTTCAAAAAATTAAGCAAAAGCAGGGCTAGCCTGATTTCGGTCTGCTTGGTCCAAGAGGCCAGCCAGAGAACATTATTGGGCAAAAATGGTATTGAAGATCGGCATGAATATAAAAATAGTGAAAAATACATTGATTCGCAATTTTAGTCGATATCTAACAAAAGAGAAAAGTTTTGATTTTCGTCCGTTTCGCTTATCTTTTAGCACCATCGTTCTCATTTAAATTCATCGATCGCTTACAAAACTTTCAAAATACGGTAATTCCGATGCATTCGATAAACGAAACGCAGATTCTGAAATAATTTTTAATTCAATTAATTTAATTAAAAAGTCATAATTAAAGTAATTCAGTTTGGACCTTTGAAATGACGAGCTGCGTGGCCAGGAGGCGCATTCGGTTGGCCTTTGTTAATAGACACGAATGAAGGGACGACCATTTCGGCCAAATTATGCAAATTTTCTTGACCAATCACGACCAGGCTCATAAGGCTGCCAAAATAACGTCGGCGAATAGCACTTTCGATCGCTGCTAACAAATTCGAATTCACGGAACGAGATGAGCCGAGCAACGATTCTTCATTTCCGATAGAAAAAGTTACATTTTTTTGATAGGAATCATCGAAAATTACCGAATTTAAGATTTCGTTGATTCTTCTATAATCGTCGTTGAATTTGCCCAAATATTCCGAATTAATCGACGCCGCTTCTCGTTCGATGCATCGCTCGTTCAAAATAGGCAAAGTGTTGAATAATTGAGCAAATCTGAATAACACAATCGAGAATTAAAATAATCATTCATTTTAGAGTGTTTACTAATAGTAATTTATCGCAAAAAAATCAGAACAATACACGTTAAAAAACTTTATTGCACTTTTTGATACTATTTAACTAAAATCATTTATTCATTAAAGTTATAAAAAAAGAGGATAAAAACAGAATGCAAGATTTTATCCTTTTTCGATATCGCTTCAAGCGCCACGTAAAAAATTAAAAATTGAGTGAAGCGCATTTTCGAAAATTCGAAAAAATTGATTAATTACGCGGAGGAAATCGTAATAATTTTGTACTACGTCGCGTAAGGTAGAAATTTTCTTAAAAGAATTCATTTTGAATTTTTTCCTCATCTTTAAAAAAAATCTTATTTATGAAATTTTCAAGAAATTCTCCGATCCTCACCCTTCACCTTTGTTTATTGTCCAAGGTAGGGTGAAAAGAAGCCAACAATTTTGGTCGACGGAATAGAATTTTTTTTGATGATTTTCGTCTAGCTCTTGTCGTCCAAAAAATCGCGCAAAAACGAAAAACTGTGAAAATATAATTCTGACGATTTTCTAAATTTTGGTTGAATTCTGCACCTCGAAGGCCCTTTCCCCACACCAATGTTTGAATATGAATAAGCTAAATAAAAGTATCATACTTTACAAATTTATTTGGTCAGAAATCCATACCTATCTTATTTCTGCTACAAATTTAGGTATCAAATAAAGAATTCGTATTACTTTAAGGTTTTGAATTGAAATGAATAAAGTATGATTTTTTCTGAAATGAACAATACAAAGGCTTATACTAGGATAAGAGGGATTAACATAAAATCATTTTAAAAAAAATATTTGTGAGAAGCCTTTTAAACACTAAAACAACTCAAAAGTGAAATGACTCATCTTGTAAAGAACTAGACCTCAATTTGATTTTTTTGGGGCCACAGTGACCACAAAACGGGTGTAAATACAAAAATAGCGTTAAAAGCATTATTCCTTAGTTTCTGGTCAATTTCGAGCACTAAAAAACTTTAATTTTCATTTATTTTTGGCCTTCATTTTGACCTATCTTCTTCATTAAATTTCCGATATTTTAATTCTGTGTGGTGTTAACTTTCTCCCCTAACCTCCCTTCGATATGCAAATCTGGTCTGACCCACACTTGTACAGCAATAGAATTCTGGAGAAGGGGATCAGACCCTAAACTTTTTCAAAAGTGCCTTTTTGGGCTAAAAGACGATGGGTACACATCAAAAACACTGTTTTGACGTTTTAGACAATGATGATTCTTTTAAGAGCATAAAAACGTTAAAAATTCGAAAAAATTGAGTACAGTAAACAAAATATGGTCAAAAATGTGCGTATGGCGCGAAGCGCCGAAAATTTGAGATTTTTTGAGCCAAAAATGGGCTAAAAACGCTCAAAAGGGCACTTTTTACAACTTTTACAAAAAATCGATAATTATGGAGGTTGCAACCATTTTGCGAAGGCGACAATTAGGCAGGGACATCTAAGACAAAATCTATTCTTTACACTGTCCACTAGAGTATAAAATTCAAACCCCTAGATCTA